>APFE031573664.1:53120-208988 GCA_000404065.3 Pinus taeda
GATAATAGAAATAGCACAAAACAATGCTTCCACATCCTCATCCTTTCTTGAGAGTGCATCTGCAACAAAATTTTTCTTCCCTTTTCTATAGACGATGTCAAAGTCATAGCCGAACATATTTTTGACCCATTTTATTTGTTCTTCTAAAGGTAATAATTGTTCTAAAAATTATTTAAGACTATCATGATCCATTTTTACCTTGAAGTGTCTTCCAATTCGGTAAGGTCGCCATTTCTTAAGTGCATATAGTCTGCCAACATTTCCTTCTCATAAATAGCTAGCTTGAAATGTAGCAGTAAAAATACCCAATCACCTACATCCAAACATTTTTCACTGCGTTGTTGATTTACCTGTTGTTTCATTCGATTTTGCACCAAAGTGGCGTTATCCTTTAAAAGTTGGAGAACTTGTTGTTGATGCTTGATGTAATCTTTCACTACTTGAACCTTTTTCTTCTTGATATGTCCTTCTATCTTTAGAGTTTTAGGAGTGGTAATTTCTTCCAATCCTTTACAATATATGGTCAGATTCATTTCTTGATGCTTGATGTGATATTTCACTTCTTGAACATTTTTATTCTTGATATGCCCTTCTATCTTGATAGTTTGAGGAGTGGTAATTCTAACCAATGAATTACAAGATATGGTTGGATTCATTTCTTCTTTCTCGATGTGATCTTTCACTTCTTGCACCTTTTTCTTCTTGATATGTCCTTCTATCTTGAGAGTTTGAGGAGTGGTAATTCTTGCCAATGCTTTATAAGATATGGTCTGATTCCTTTCTTCTTTCTCTGGGATGGGGTCCTGGTGTATATCCTCTTGTTTTGATGGTTCTGATCCTTTTCTTCCTCCTCTTCATATTCTATGTAAAATAATTTCTTCTCAGCACACTTATGACCTTTAGTGCATTTCTTATCACAATTGTAACAAAGCCCTTTTTCTCTTTTTTCTTCCAATTGTTGTGGTGTAACCCTTGTAGGTTGTGGAAGGCTAGGAGAAACAACACTTCCATCTTCACAGCTGTGAGGGGTAGAATTCATTGTTGCCATAATTTTACTTTCTAGTATGTCACAAATCCCTTTTACTCTTTCCAATTGTTGTGGTGTTGCTCTAAAGAAGATGTTTCTCTTTGTATCCTCATAATGTGCTATCATTTCCTCCGTGAAAATTGACCACGTAACAAGTTTTTTACGAGAACAAAGCCCTTTATACCATAAAAATTGATATGGTTCTAAATATGAAAATGCAATACATACCTTTTGTAACATTGGTACACCATGTAGATCAAAATATTTCTCCATCTGACATATCCAATTTACTGGATCTTGCATCAAACTTCCTCATCTTGCTTTTTCTTGATTTTAGGAGCTCGATCTTGAAATAACTGTAACTCTGTAATTTCAGATCTTTAAGTTCTTAAACTATGACCTGTAGTAGTCCTCTATGTCCTCTTTCCAATGCCACTAGTCTGACCCCAATTGGATTCTCCAATGAAGAGTTATGCCAATTCTCCCACAGTGACCTGATTATAGACTAATTCAGTAGAGCGAACTTGTACGACGTGACACGTGTCACGTTTTCGAACATTGAATCTAAAAACTTCATACAAGAAACTAAAGTCCGTCCTCTTTCTGCAACTTCTTACGAAATTTCAATCCGATCCCTAGAGAGAAAGTTATGACGATTTTCCCCAGGTCACCGGTTTGGAATGTAATTCAAGAGTCTGAAAAAATACCAACTTCCTCAGATCATATCTCCGCAAATATCGCGTAAAAAGCTCTGAAATTCGGACCCAAGGTTCAGCGCGATTTCTTCTCAAATGGGTTTTTTTTGCGACTTCTGAAAAATCACAGAAAAAAAGTTATAGTGAAAATTCCACGATGACCGGTTTGGAGCAGCGAAACCCTAGAATCCAAAGCTCTGATACCAAATGTTATGAAACCAACTCAAGAAAAGATAGAAAAGATAGATCAACGCCTTAGAATTCAGCCTCTTAGAGGGGGAAACCTCCTTTACATTACATAAATGAACAATTCTTGGATGATACAAATGAAAAGACCTTCTATTCTATATATAGGAGTTCTAAGGGCTCATAACATAATCAGAGTCGACATAACAATAATAATGTTAAGGGCACAATAATAACAATAGTGGGCTTCTATGGGCACAATAGTAACAATATGGGCACACTACATGGGTACATCAATATAATAAGTGGTTTTTACTAATAACAATAAGGGGTTACACTAGTAGTATAGGGGCCTAACACCATGATTCATTTATTATTGTTCAGAGTTTTCAGTGATGTATATATATCTATGCTTCCTTGCAAGTTCTTCAATGATAGACTCTGGCTCCTTGCACGCACTTGTAAAGAATTTTACTTTTCAGTCTAGTTCGACCTTCATGATTTATGGGGCATATGTTAAACAAAATTTCGTCACTGTCCCTATACTCCCCATCCATGATCCTGGAGGACCTCTACAGTGTATCTAACATGCTTTCCCATCACGAAGAAACTCCCAGTATGGCCCTCTTCATGAGTAAAACAATTCCCTTAAGAATTATTTCCCAAAAATATTCTATTTATCTCAATTTACATGACTGACGCTAATGACCCATGTCCTCCTCACGCCGATATGCAGAGGTTAAAACTATCCCTAGCACCGATCAGATCAACTAAGCCCTTTCTCAGCTGTGCCAATCCTCTTTTGGAAAGCTTTTTAAATATGGAGCCGAAGCTTCCAGCTCTAGAAGCTTCGTAATGGAAGTCTGGTAAATGGTTAGGCCAGATGGAGTCAAGGAGGTCAATTTGGGTTTTTCCCCTATTAGGATGGAACTAATCCAAGAGATAAGGGCTTCTCCCATGAGAAGAGGAACCATATCCCATCCATCCACGCTATAAAAACCTTTCTTTTTCCCAAGCAAAAGCTAGTTTATAGTCCTAATTAGTTTTAGTTTAGAGTTAGAATAATCAACAAGACATCTATAGTCTTAAATTTTCTAGTATATGTTTGAGGGAGAATAGTGTTCTTGGGTGTGATTTAAGACTAGAGGGAAAGAGGCCTTCAAATATCTATTGTTGGGGTTGTCCATGAAGTGCTAATAAAAGTGTGGGAACCCGGATATGTCAGAAGAGAAAAACAATGTCAAGACATCAATTGTAATCTCTTCTTGAACTAATATAGATGCAACTATCAATTGATTTACTATATGAAATGTCATCTCACATATTTATGGCTTAATGTTTCTTGACCTATTAAGTAGGTGGAATAAAATATTGTATGCTATTATGTTTGTTGTGTGTTGTTGTTTGATTGTTTCAAGTGTGTGGTGAAGTAAAATTCTAAGTGTGGACACAAACAATTCCTCTAGCTAGAGAGTGGGTCTAACCACAAACAAGACATCCTATGGAATATTTCCTTAGGTTCGAACCAATTAAGAGGGCTTACCTCTTAGTATGTTTATCCCGTTTGGTGATGACCTTGCTTGCTCGCTCCAGCTATCTCCTTTTTCCTTCTTCGAGCACCTGAAACAAGTAAACAACAACAAACAACAACCGTGATAATAGACAATTTGTATCAAACCTAATTAACAAGTCAACAAACATTGAAACATAAATATGTGAGATGACATATTATGTAGGAAATCAATCGATAGTTGCATATATATTAAATCAAGAAGAGATTACAACCATTGTCTTGACATTGTTGTTCTCCTTCGACAAATTGGGGTTCCTAGACACTTTTGTTAGAATTCCATGATGGCCTCAACAATGGTAGTTTTAAGGCTCTTCCCTTTAGTCTTCACACTAAACCAAATTCACACTTCTCCCTCATGTTAGAGTCGGTCTAGTAGCCCTCCATCAACGATCAAAGATCTTTGCATTTGCATAGGTTGGTGTCTCATCAGTGTCATTTTTTGCATCCCATTAGGCATGCCATAACCCTGATGGAGGAGCTGGTGTCTTTTTCCCCCTCTTGGCATTGTTGGACCAAAGTCATTTTAGTCATTAAAATCTTCCAAGATTGTCTTGTCTTGTCTTGAGGTCAAATTACTAGGTCTAGGGTTTTGGTCAAGTTTGTCTTCAAGGTCATGTCTCTGAAGGTCAATAAATGTTCAACAAGCCAGAGGGATGATTTTAAAGGTGTTTCTTCGCAAATTTCTATCTTGTACGGTCAATTTTCACCTTGGATTTAAAAACTCTGTTTTTAAAGCCAAGGTCATTTTGCAAATTTTTTGTAAAAAGTAATGAAATTTCAAAAAACTTCCAAGGACAGCATGTAACCCTGGCTCCCTTGCCAAGATCCCTCAGATGATATCCCTGCAAAAAGAATCGAGCAATAGCATTAAATGAGCCAATTTCAGGACAAAGGAAACCAAAAAAGTCAAGTTTTTAAAGTGTCAAAGGAAAAACATTAGAAAGTGGGTTGTGACATGAAATTTATTCAAAGCAAGGCTATAAAGGCTCTATTTCCCTCCATCAAGCTTCATTGTGCATCCAAGTGATAGAGAAATCAGTTGCAAGAGCGTTTGAGTGAATTCGGTGAGTTTGGGAGAGGAGCGACCCGTCAAGACTGGTGTGCGACCCGTCAAGCGAGCGCGACCCGTCAGGGCACCTCTGCCAGTGCAAATTTTGTATGGGCGCAACCCGTCAGGCATGCGAGACCTGATGGGCAGTGCACATGACCCATCAGCGTTCCCTCTATACAAAACCGCCAGCAAGCTGCTAAGGAACCACGAGTTGCTAAATTTTGCAAGGTAGGCCCTAAATCATGAAAAATTATTGCTTGCTACAGTTCAAAAAGATCATGATTGCATTTTTAAAGGTCTTCATTTTGCAAGTAAAAGTCTCCATTGTGCTTTTGGGCTAGAAATTGTCAAAATTGCTAGGGTTTATTATGCTGTTTTGAGGTATCCCTTTTCTTTCCTAATGTCCACCTCCCATTACATATTCCTTATCATTTTATTTAAATTTCCCTTCCAAATTTGCTAAGAGCCTTAAACCCTACCCCTCTTCCCTAAAAAATAAAAACTCAAGCCCTAACCCTACCCCTCATTATGCCACTGTAAATAAATGTATATCATGATGCATATGCAATGATTTTTGCAATGTTTTTCCCTTAAATCCCTGTTTTATATATTTATTCCCATTTTCCCTTTAGAAGTGCCCCTTCGCTAACATTCTCCTCATGTTCCTTGTCCCCTTGAAACAACATATAAATCAGCATTTTGCAGGCAGAAACAACAATACATTTTGGCCACTCTGCTCCTTAAACAATGTCAAAAACTGAAACCTATGAGCAGAGTGATGACCAGGCATCAGCTTTAGAAATTGAGGTACAAAGGAGGCCTCATAAGGTAAAGGGTGGTCATCACAGGAGAGAGGAGCCCACCTCTTTGATAGATTTACAGGCTTGTCCTATGGCAGTCTCATGTTTTCAGTACATGTCTTGCTATGAGTTTTGCGAGAAGATCTCTCGGATTCAGCACCACAGAGAGTTGGCTCGCCTATTTGGTTTACACTTGCATGATGGACATGTCAACCTTGGGGTGGACTTTATTTTGACACCCGAGGTGATTGCACAGGCTACAGGGATACCTAATGTCGGGGAGATATGGAATAAGTGCAAGGTGTTGGACACTGTTCAAGTTGAGCCTTTTATTAGACCAACATTCATGAGACTATTGACAGGTGTGTTTCCATTCAGATTTCTCAGGCGTGAAATGCTCCCATGATGAGGCTCATCATGCGCTATTTTACCTGTGAGGGCATATTTTCACAAATATATTCATACCATATTCGCATATTGATGCACTTCACACGGGTACGGATGATGAATATCCCTGTTTTCTTCTATTAGAACATTGAGAGGATGGTGTCCATAATGCAGAGGAAGAGCCCGGCACAGCAGTATAGGAGCCTTTACCATTATGCCTTGATTCAGCTTGTAGTATTACATCAGTTGGCTCAGCAAGGCATCTCATGGGAGGAGTTCATCTCTCGTGAACTTTTCACATCATCACCCCTACCACATCCTGAGGTTGTTCATGAGGAGGGAGGACCATCTCAGCAGCATGGCATCCCCATCACTAGACATGTCAGCTCCTCACCTTTGGTTACTTATCAGAGAGGCCAGAGGGCCTTATTTGCAGCAGCTCAGCGAGTACTTTCTCCACACCAGGTGGAAGGGGTCTCGCGTTCTTCATCAGCACCGCGAGTGTTATCTCCACATCAGCTGGAAGGGGCCTCGCTTCCGACAGTAGCACAGGTATCAGAGAGGGGCAAGCAGCCCATGATTAAGGAGGGATTGTCAGGTGATCCAGATATTGACATTATTGATCTTGACATCGGTTCTCCTAGCTCAGAGCTTAAGGATATCATCCGAGAGCAAAGGACCGAGAATGAGTCGCTCCACACGAAATTGCAGATGGAAAAATGGATAATTAACTATTTAGAGCAGCACAACAAATAGTTGGAGGATGAGCACAAGCTTTATGAGTTGCGGAAGATTCGTGAAGACCGGGAATTGGCTCGTAGGAGACCCGGTGATTTGACACCCATAGATCGAGAATCTATGCTTATTTGGGAAAATGCTCATTTGAAAAGGTTGTTGGCTAAGGCCAATCAAGATAAGAAACTATTGAGGAACATGAAGAACCATTATTTGGCACAGATGCACGTGTGCAAAGTGAAGATGAAGGTGCCTCAAAGGCGGTTGACCGAGGCACTAAAACGGAGAAAGAGGCCTGATCCCCTCCATATCTTGGCTAAGGCTTCACTCAAGGACCAAGGCACTAAATAGCCTAGCCACAGCACAAATCCCAAGAAATTTTGAGCATTTTGGGTAAATTTTGGGTTTTTTTTAGGCAATTTACAGGTTTTCTCCATTAACGGGTCTCACGTGAGACCCTTCATCCCGGCAACTCCATTTTGCAAAAACTCAGCATTTCCAGATTTTTCATGCAAAGTTACACATGCACATCAAAGGACTAGAGATTTGGCGAAGTTTTGGGCCTCCAGAAAGTCAAAAAACAAGCAAAAAATGACTTTCTGTCACTTTTTTGAGACACAGAAAGCAGTCTTGGGAGATTGCAATTTTGGAGGGGCAAATGACCACCAAATTCAGATATTCCAGTTGGGTTGGAAATTCGACTCAAATACCTTTCCAACAAGCCTACTCTTGCCTCATTTGGACACTTGGAAGTGCCTCAAAAGTGGTCCCAAAGGCGCGCGACCCGTGAGGCAAATTTCTCCAAATTTCACTGTACAGCTTAGAAAAACGCAGTTTGACCCTGTTTGACTTTTTGGGGTGGATTATTATCCTATGTGATGTAATTAATGTAATTTTATGACACTTTTACTCTTATGTACCTCTTCTAGAAGATTCATTCATAAAAAGGTGAAAATTAAATGAATGAATTGGTTTCCTATCTTATAGAGGCAAGTTGTTTTGACTGCCTAGTTTGTAGTCCTAAGTTTAGAAGTGGTTGAAAAAACTCCTAGGATAGTGAGCTTGACCCATGGAGGCAGGGAAAGAGGTTAGATGATCTATATTATGTACTTTCTTGCTCATTTTCATGGTTGGACTCTTGAGGAAGAAGCTATCATTGTATTATTTCACTGTATCTCTGCAATTTTTGGCTAAGGAAGACCAGGGTTTTGCAGTCCTTTTTGGGATTCTTGTGGTTACATGTATTGATGGTGTGTTTCTCTATGTACCTGTAAGTGTGTTATGTGAATCATTTCCTTTCTTTTCCTTCTGCACATTAAGCAAACGAAGTGTTAAAGTAAGAATTCATGACTGTCATGCTCTGCTTTTAAGTTTGTTTAATTTCAATGTTTTCTACTGTTTAAGGAGAATTCAAAGTTATTGTTTGCTCTCATTAACTCCTCACCTATCATTCCTAATCATCCACCTCAATCAAAGGCAGCAATACTGTCTCCTACCTCGCCCCAAAGAACCCCCTGCAGAAACTGTGTCCAATCCCCGCACCCAAAATTGCCATCCCCTCAATTTGCCACCAAAAACCCTAAAAACCCCAAATCAACCCTTTTGATCAGTTTACTAGCCTAAAATCAGTGTTACCCTATTGGTCATCTCATCCATTGAAGATTTTACTGAGATTGACCGGAGAGAGCCTTCTCCTGCCCCGTAGGGCTAGCTACGAGGCTAAATGGTTTGATGTTGCCTTGAGGTTTGCCTTTTTCAGCCTGAGGTGAAATTTCAAGCGCTAACATACTGGCGACCATACTGGGGAGAACAAACTTATCGTTTGCTCATTGACGTGTTATTTCATAAGTCTTAGACGGAGTCTGAAGATACGCCAGGTAGCCTTCGAACACGCTCTTGTTTTACATCAGCGTTAGTAGATAAACGTTGCTTCAGTCGATCTCTGTGAGCTTGTGAAAGTAGCGCTTCATTGGCACTTTTATCACAGTATAATTGTTAACTCTGAGCCGTGGATGATAGGTTGAGACTTTTCATAGGCTGAATAGTTTTTCTTTCCTAGTCTCCTTGAGAAAAACAAGCTGGCTACTGATCCTAGATCTATTTTCAAATCTCATTCATCTCCAGCTATTATCAAGTATTTCGAAGATCTAGACTTTGACGAAAGCTTTGAGTTGTCCTTGTTTAAAGCCAAATCCGAAAGTGCGCTCGACTCTCTAGTCCTTGACCCTGATTTTGCAGCTGTTATTGAATTTGAGAGACACAACAAGTTGGTCGAAAATTTCATCTTGAGACATCTCCAGACACGTATTCAAGCTACTACCCTTGTTGATTTTCTTGAGAATATCTCTGATAATATTGGATCCACTATCACAGCTCACGAAGTATCTTTTCCTCCATTTGTTTCAGTCTCGCCTATAATCACCTATCCCGAATCCACAGTCAGTTCTCCTTCTACATCCCATATCCCTCCTACACCTCCTACCCCTCCGACTCCCCCAACTCCACAAACTACAGCTCCTCTTATCACATTCCCCGCTATCACAACTCCTCCTCCTCATACTCACGCTACTCACCCTCCTAAAGCAATGGCTGCCCGATTTGTTCCCCTTGCTCTTCCCCAAAATTTCCATGATATGCCGGTTGATTATCAAAGCAAAATCCCTATGTTTGATGGCACTCCTCAAAGTGTCTCAGCTCAGCAACATATAGACAGGATGACAACCTTCTTCGATCTATATGAGATAGATGAAGAAGATGTTACTATGCGGCTGCTTGTTCAGACATTTGCAGGGGAAGTTAGAAAGTGGTTCAGAGGGTTGACAGCCGGAAGCATTACCTCCTTGGATGAACTTCAAAGGAAGTTCTTAGATTGTTGGGAAATAAGAAAAGATCCGCTTCAAATTAATGCCGAATACAACAACCTCAAGTGTAATCCGGGTGAGTCTGTTCAAGATTACATAATCAGATTCAATACAGTTTACAATGCTATTCCCGATGATTTGAAGCCGTCAAGGAAGTTAGCTCTACTTAAGTTCCCGGATGGCTTTGATCCGGAGATGGCCTACTCATTGAGAGACCGAGATCCTCCCACCTTGGAGGATATGCAGAAAATTACAGTCAGCGGTGAGGCAAACTTAAATAACAAAAGGTAAAGAATGAAGGCCGAGAAACGAGTCACAATCAAAGAGGAAGCATCCACCTCAAATCAGCTTCTTCATGATGTTGAACAGATAAAAAGGGCACTTGAAAATGTTAGTCTTGGCAAGCCTGAGCCTCAAATTCGTAATCCAAATTTCAGAGGTCCACAGTAGCCCCAATATAGAATCAAATAGCGGGATACAAGAGCACAGGAGGCAGCTGCTCAACAGCAAATTAAACCTCCACTTCAGCAAAATTTTGTTACTCAAGAATCGGAGGATGAAGGTGATAATGTTGGAGAAGAAAATCACTTCTTCACTCCTGATGATCTGCCCATGTATATTACAGAAGAGGAAGAGTTGGTGAGTAATTCTGTGATTCCCCAAGATGAGCATTATATTTTGTCAAACGATGCAACACTTCAAGAAGAATCCAAAGAGTATAAAAGAGGGTATTTGCATGCTTTATCAGCTCAACAAGGTCAGCAAAGGCAATTAAGAAACCGAGTCGTTCCCATAAATCCCATCCAAAAGAGAGCTGAGGCTTCGGCAAAGAATGGTTTTGCTGTCCCGCAGAAAAAAGGCAAAGAAATAAGCGATTCTTCAGTAGGCCAATCATTATCAGCAAGCAAAATAGACCAGCCATCAAATGCACCAAGAGATAGAGGTGAAAAAAGAGACAATCCAACTAAAGAAGGTGAGAAGATTTCAGCTTTCAGTTTGGAGAATGAGTTTGCAAAGTTGAAGGTGTCTATTCCCTTGACGGAAATCATGAAGAACAGCACCTACCGAGGCCAAATTTCCAAGATGCTGAATTTCGATCCAATGCTAGACACCGTAAACGTAGAAGATGATTAGCTTGAGCTGATTCTTGGGCCCGCTTTAAATGGTGAGTCTCCCGAGAGTGATGTTCCTCCATTCTATATCAGTTTGCGACTACATGAGTATGTGCTACACAACGCCATGTTTGATTCGGGAGCTTCACATAATTTGATGCCCAAAGCGACTATGGAGAAGCTGGGAATTGACATCACTAGGAATTATCATGATTTGTATTCGTTTGATTCCAGCCGGGTGAAATGTATTGGTTTGATCAAGGACTTGGTGGTGAGTCTAGATCAAATCCCAGCAAAGAATGTTTTGATGGATGTGGTGGTGGCGGATATTCCTCCTGATTCGGCATGTTGCTTTCGAGATCATGGGGAGCCAAGATCAAAGGTACACTTTAGCTCGATTTTTCCTATGCTACAATTCCAGTTTTTGGTCAGATGAGGAAGTTATATCAGGAACAAAAGATGAAATACATGATCACTAGTAAGGAAAAGCCCGTCAATCATCCTGTAAATTATGTACAAACAGATTTAGAATCTTTTGTTTTGTTTGCAGATAATTTCAATGAGATAGATAGTCAGATAGTTCAAGTAGAAGATATACCAGCTATTACAGAGAATTTTAGAGAAGTTTTGAGAAAGGAAAGTGAAGAAAGGTTTGTTGTTATAAAGCCAATAGCTGAAACAAATGGGCAGCAAACAAAGAATGCATCGACATCACATTTTCAGCACTTAGAAGACGATGAAGATGGTCTTTGGACCATGGATTTTGATGGTGCTGTGGGCAGCGATGGTGCTGGTATAGGTGTGTGGATTTGAAGCCCATTTTCAATCCAAAACCAAGTTCCAAGCAAGGTACAGGTATGTTCATATAAATTAGCTTTTGATTGTTCAAATAGTGAGGCGGAATACGAGGCTCTTATTGCTGGTATGAAAATCCTTCGGAAGTTGAAGGCAAAGAAGATAGCGGTATATGGCGACTTCGAATTGGTTATCAAGCAAGTGAAAGGTGAATTTCAGGACAAACATCCTCGTATGTGAGCATATCAGAATGCTGTCCTAGACATTTCAAAACTTTTTTTCAGAACATACTTTGACATGTGTGCCCCGGATTCAAAATTGTGTTGCGGATGCATTGGCAAAGGCAGCGAGTAATCTGAAAATACCCATGAATTCTAGCAATAAGTTTGAGATATATGTGAAGCATTGTCCTACAGTTCTAGATAATCAAAGGTGTTGGCAAGTTTTCCAAGATGACGAAGAAATCAAAGATTTTCTGCAAATTGAGGCTAAATTCGAAGACATCTCCATAGACACGGAAGCTGAAGGAGTAAATCAGATGGATGTGTTGCAGCTCAAGGACAATTACATTCCTAAAGGATTAATTCCTTTGGAAGAATTGTTCGATCAAGATGATGTGGCCCGCAAGCCAACTTTGAGGCCAACGTACGAAGGTGTCGAAGATGTGAATCTTAGGACTGCCAAAAATCCAAAGATGGTGAAACTCTCGAAAGCATTGTCGCCCAAGGTAAAGAATGAATATATCAGATTGTTGTCTTTGTTTTCTAATGTTTTTGCATGGGACTATTCAGATTTGAAAACTTATGACACAAGTATCATTCAGCATATCATTCCAATAAAGCCAAATCAAAAGCCTTTCCGACAAAAGTTGAGAAGAATTAATCCTAAATTGCTGCCATTGATCGAGAAGGAAGTCAACAGGTTATATAAGTCTGGAATCATAGTGCCAATCTGATTTTTTGATTGGATTTCCAACTTGGTGCTCGTGAGAAAGAAGACCGGTGAAATTCGCTTGTGTATAGACTTCAGAAATCTGAACAAGGTATCACTAAAGGACAATTATCCGCTGCCCAAAATGGATCATATATTGCAGCGGGTAGTGGGGGCATCAAGGATGTCATTGCTTGATGGTTATTCCGGGTATAATCAGATTTTGGTGCACGAAGATGACCATGACAAGACAACATTTACTACTCCATGGGGGACATTTCATTATGCCAAGATGTCGTTTGGATTGAAGAACGCTGGCGCCACATTTCAGCAGGCAATGGATATGACCTTTGCTAATGAGAAGGATGTCTTTTTGGTTGTTTATCGTGATGATCTGACCGTGTTTTCTAAATCAGATTAAGAGCATTTGTTTCATTTGACTAAGGTGTTCCAAAAGTGCAGAAAGTATGGTATCTCGTTGAATCCAAAAAAGAGCCTTTTTGCTATGAGCGAAGGCAAGCTGCTGGGTCATATTATTTCTAAAGATGGCATTCGAATAGATCCTGCACGGGTGGAAGCAATTCAACAATTAGAGCAGCCCCGAAGCAAGAAGGAGATTCAGTCCTTCAATGGCAAATTGAATTTTCTGCGTCACTTTATTCCCAATCTAGCCGAACATCTTAGAGAGATAACCAACATGCTCAAAAAGGACAGTGAGCTCAAATGGACCGAAGAAGCGGTAAAGTCTTTTAACTTGGTAAAGTTAATCTTATCTTCAGCCCCAACTTTGATCAGCCTAGATTATACACAAGATTTTATTTTATTTTCATTTGCTTCTGAGCATACGTTGGCAGCCGTGTTGATGCAAAAGAGAGATGGAGTCGAGAGGCCCATAGCTTTTTTCAGCCGCATCATAAGGGACGGAGCACTGAATTATAATATCATTGAGAAGCAAGCATTGGTGCTGATAAAATCTTTGAAAGATTTCCAGGTATACATACTCAATTATCACATTTTGGCATATGTTCCCAACGCAGTTGTGAAGGATGTTTTAGTACAAACGGAGCCGGAAGGAAGAAGGGGTAAGTGGATCGCTGCACTGTTAGAATATGATGTGGAAATTAAGCCTACCAAGTTGATTAAAGGTCAAGGTCTTGCTAAGTTGATGGCTGAAACGAATCTCCATTTCCTAGACATCAATCTGATTGCTGCTTTTTCCGATGAAGACGAAGAAAATTCAGCTTTACAGGTATCAGATATCTTTATATGTTCTAGCTTTGTTTCCCCTGGGATGCCTAGAAATAAAGCTAGAACATTGAAGCTAAAGGCAGAAAAATTTTGCATCATCAAATCTGCACTTTATTGGAAAGATCCCGGTGGCATCTTGCTGAACTGTTTGGTCGAAGAAGAAGCTAAGACAGCAGTAGAAGATTTTCATAAAGGTGACTGTGGGGGTCACTTGTTTTGGAAGACCACGGCTAATAAGATCTTGAGAGCTGGTTTCTATTGGCCTTCTTTATTTTCTGATGTATATAAAGCAGTTAAGAGTTGTCATGAATGTCAAATTTTTCAAGGAAAGCAAAAATTACAGCCGTTACCTCTCAAGCCCATTGAAATCAGCGCACCATTTCAGCAATGGGGTGTGGATTTTATTGGCGAAATCCACCCAGCATCTTCCGGGCAGCATCGATG
The DNA here is from genome assembly GCA_000404065.3 of Pinus taeda. NCBI lineage: Eukaryota > Viridiplantae > Streptophyta > Pinopsida > Pinales > Pinaceae > Pinus > Pinus taeda. The sequence goes on from APFE031573664.1 coordinate 66,965, forward strand.
GATCTTGACCGCCACAGATTATTTCACGAAGTGGATTGAAGCCATTCCCACTCGGCAGGCCACGGACTCGGTAATTATTTCTTTTCTTGAGAATAACATATTGTCACGTTTCAGCTGTCCACATAAGTTGATTACAGATAATGCAGCAGCGTTTAAATAGAAGAAAATGGTTGATTTTTGCTACAAATATAACATCAGCTTGGGGCATTCGACCACCTACCATCCGCAAGGAAATGGGCTGGCCGAATCTTCAAACAAATCTCTAGTAAACATCATCAAGAAATTGCTGGAAATCAACAAGAAGAGATGGCACAAAAAGTTAGTAAATGCATTATGGGCTGATCGTGTAAGTCAAAAGAAGTCAATTGGTATGTCACCCTTTGAATTGGTGTACGGGACTGATGCAGTGTTTCCTACTTCACTTAGTGTTCCAGTGGCAAAGTTGCTTCAAGAAGCTAGTGATGAGGAGGATCCTATGCAACGACGAATTAGTCAAATGATTCATTTACAACAGACACGAGATGAAGTTCTTCAAAATTCCCTGAAGTTGCAAGAGCACATCAAGAAAATTTATGACAGAAAAGTAAAGCTGGATGATTTTCAGATAGATGATGTTGTTTTGAGATGGGATGCCTGAAATGAAGACAAAGGGAAGCATGGAAAATTCGACAACTTGTGGAAAGGTCCCTACAAAATTGCAGCATACCGTGGTCCAAATGCCTTTCTTCTCAAAGAAATGAATGGTGATGAATGTCTCGGTGGGACGGTGAATGGCCGGCTGCTCAAAAGGTATTATGCTTGAGCATTTTCTGCTCTAATCACTCTCATTGTAACTACCATTTTACTTTCATTCTGCAGCAAGAGTAAACTGATCTCCCATCTTTAGTTTGGGGCCCGTAATGAAGGCTATAATTCTGAACATGGTGATTAGTTGGTTTGAGTTTTTCAAGTTGTTTCAGTCAGTCTATTTTCTGCATAAAGTGAGTAGGTTTGTGTCAAAGTTAGTTTAAAATTTCAGTCAAGTGTCAAAGTCAAAAAGTTGTCCAAATTTGGGTCACTTGTGTAAATAATGGACTCCATTGTCCGATGGTTGAAAGCACTGGTCTGCTCTCCCAAAGGTCTAAGGTTCTTGGCACCTCCAAGGAGCTACCATCCCCATTGGAGCCAATGTTAGAGTCGGTCTAGTAGCCCTCCATCAGCAATCAAAGCTCTTTTCATTTGCATAGGTAGGTGTCTCATCAGTGTCATCTTTGCATCCCATTAGGCATGCCATAACCCTGATGGAGGAGCTCGTATCTTTTTCCCCCTCTTGGCATTACTCGACCAAAGTTATTTCGGTCATTAAATTTTTCAAGATTGTCTTGTCTTGTCTTGAGGTCAAATTCCTAGGTTTAGGGTTTTGGTCCCAAGATGTCTTCAAGGTCATGTCCTGAAGGTTCCAATATAAATGTCAGCAAGGCCAAGAGGGATGATTTTAATGGGTGTTCATCTCGCAAATTCCTAGCTGTACAATTATTTCATCTTTGGATTTAAAACTTCTGTTTTAAAGCCAAGATCATTGTTCAAATTTTGTAAAAAATGAGAATTTAGAAAAACTTCCAAGGACAGCATATAACCCTGGCTCCCTTGCCAAGATCCCTCAGATGATATCCCTGCAAAAAGAATCGAGCAAAAGCATTAAATCAGTCAATTTCAGGACAAACGAAACCAAAAAGTCAAGTTTTTTAAAGTGTCAAAGGAAAAACATTAGAAAGTGGGTTGTGATATGAAATTTATTCAAAGCAAGGCTATAAAGGTTCTATTTTCCTCCATTAAGCCTCATTGTGCAGTCAAGTGATAGAGAAGTCAATTGGCAAGAGCGTTTGAGCGTTGGAGTGAATTGTAAGAGCGTTTGGGAGAGGTGAGACCCGTTAAAACAGAGGTGAGACCCGTCAAGCAGGTGAGACCCGTCAGGCTACCTCTGCCAGTACAAAATTTGTATGGGTGAGACCCGTCAGGAGAGTGAGACCTGTTGGGCGGTGAATGCGACCCATCAACGCAGCATTTACACAAAATCACCAGCAGCTCGCTAAGGAACCACGATTTGCCAGATTTTGTAAGGTAGGCCCTTAAAGCATAAAAAATTATTGCTTGCTACAGTTCAACAAGATCATAATTGTGTTTTTAAAGGTCTTCATTTTGCAAGTAAAAGCTCCATTGCTGCTGTGGGTATGAAATTGTCAAAATTGTTGCTTTGAGTATGAAATTGTCAAACTTGCTAGGGTTTATTATGCTGTTTTGAGGTATCCCATTTTCTTTCCTATTGTCCACCTCCCATTACATATTCCTTATCATTTTATTTTAATTCCCCTTCCAAATTTGATAAGAACCTCAAACCCTACCCCTCATGATGCCAATGTAAAAAATATATATCATGATGCATAATGCAATAATTGTTGCAATATTTTTTCCTTAAAATCCCTGTTTTATATATTCATTCCCATGTTCCCTTTAAAAGTGCCCCTCCCCTAAAATTCTCCTCATGTTCCTTGTCCCCTTGAAACAGTATATAAATCAACATTTTGCAGGCAGAAATAGCAGGACATTTTGGCCACTCTGCTTCCTAAACAATGTCAAAAACTGAATCCTATGAGCATATTGATGACCAGATATCAGCTTCAGAAATTGAGGTACAGAGGAGGCCTCAAAAGGTAAAAGGCGGTCATCATAGGAGAGCGGAGCCCACCTCTTTGATAGAGTTACAGGCGTGTCCTATGGCAGTCTCATGTTTTCAGTACATGTCTTGCTATGAGTTTTGCGAGAGGATCTCTCGGATTCAGCACCACAGAGAGTTGGCTCACCTATTTGTTTTACACTTACATGATGGACATGTCAACCTTGCCGGGGTGGACTTTATTTTGACACCCGAGGTGATTTCACAAGCTACAGGGATACCTAATGTCGGGGAGGTATGGAACAAGCGCAAGGTGTTGGACACTGTTTAGGTTGAGCCTTTTATTAGACCAGCATTCATGAGACTATTGACAGGTGTGTTTCCATTCAGATTTCTCAGGCGTGAGTATGCTCCCATGATGAGGCTCATCATGTGCTATTTTACCTGTGAGGGCATATTTTCACAAATATATTCGTACCATATCCGCATATTGATGCACTTCACACGAGTACGGATGATGAATATCCCTGTTTTCTTCTATCAGAACATTGAGAGGATGGTGTCCATAATGCAGAGGAAGAGCCCGGCACAGCAATATAGGAGCCTTTACCATTATGGTTTGATTCAGCTTGTAGTATTACACCAGTTGGCTCAGCGAGGCATCTCATGGGAGGAGTTCATCTCTCGTGAGCTTTTCACACCATTACCCTTGCCACATCCTGAGGTTGTTCACGAGGAGGGAGGACCATCTCAGCAGCATGACATCCCCATCATTAGCCATGTCAGCTCCCCACCTTTGGTTACTTATCAGAGAGGCCAGATGGCTTTATTTGCAGCATCTCGGCGAGTACTTTCTCCACACCAGGTGGAAGGGGTCTCACCTTCTTCATCAGCACCGCGAGTGTTATCTCCACACCAGGTGGAAGGGGCCTCGCTTCCAACAGCAGCACAGATATCAGAGAGGGGCAAGCAGCCCATGATTAAGGAGGGATTGTCAGGTGATCCAGTTATTGATCTTGACGCCGGTTCTCCTGGCTCGGAGCTCAAGGATATCATCCGAGAGCAAAGGACCGAGAATGAGTCACTGCACACAAAGTCGCTAATGGCAAGATGGATAATTAATTATTCGGAGCAGCGGAACAAACAGTTGGAGGATGAGCACAAGCTTTATGAGTTGCAGAAGATTCGTGAAGACCGGGAATTGGCTCGCAAGAGACCCAGTGACTTGAGACCCATAGATCGAGAATCTATGCTTATTTGGGACAATGCTCATTTGAAAAGGTTGTTGGATAAGGCCAATCAAAATAACAAATTGCTGAAGAACATGAAAAATCATTATTGGGCGCGGATGCACGTGTGCAAAGCGAAGATGAAGGTGCTTAAAGGGCAGTTGGCTAAGGCACTAAAACGGAGAAAGAGGCCCGATCCACTCCATATCTTGGCCGAGGCTTCACTAAAGGATCAAGGCACTAAATAGCCTAGCCACAACACAAATCCCAAGAAATTTTGAGCATTTTGGGTAAATTTTGAATTTTTCAGGCAATTTACAAGTTTTCTCCATTAATGGGTCTCACCCCCGGTGAGACCCTTTGTCCCAGCAACTCCATTTTACAAAAACTCAGCATTTCTGGATTTTTCATGAAAGGTTACACTTTCTCATCCATTACTAAGAAATTTCATCAAGTTTTATGCCTCAAGAAAGTAAAAAAACATGCAAAACATAACTTTCTGCCACTTTTTTGACACACAGAAAGCAGTCTTGGGAGATTGCAATTTTGGAGGGGAAAATGACCACCAAATTCAGAAATTCCAGTTGGGTTGGAAAGTAGACATGCAGACCTTTCCAACAAGCCCACTTTTGCCTCATTTGGACACCTAGAAGTGCCCCAAATGTGGTCCCAAAGACAAGCGACCCGTCAGGCAGAGGTATGAGACCCGTTGGGCAGTTTTCACAGGAAATTCATCTACAGCTCAGGAATTCGCCCAACTTTGACCAGTTTTGACTTGAGATGGAACTTTTCACCCTAGTTGATGTAATTAATGTATTTTCATGTTGACATGTCACTTATTTACCTTTTCTAGAAGATTCATGCATGAAATAGCAAACATTTAATGAATGGATTGGTTTCCTACTTTATAGAGGCAAGTTGTTTTGACTGCCTAGTTTTTAGTGCTAAGTTTAGAAGTGGTTGAAACAGCTCCTAGGATAGTGAGCTCGACCCATAGAGGCAGGGAAAGAGGTTAGATGATCTATATTATGTACTTTCTTGTTCATTTTCATGGTTGGACTCTTGAGGGAGAATCTATCATTATATTATTTCACTATATCTCTGCAATTTTTGGCTAAGGAAGACCAGGGTTTTGTAGTCCTTTTTGGGATTCTTGTGGTTACATGTATTGATGGTGTGTTTCTATATGTACCTGTAAGTGTGTTATGTGAATCATTTCCTTTCTTTTCCTTCTGCACATTAAGCAAACGAAGTGTTAAAGTAAGAATTCATGACTGTCATGCTCTGCTTTTAAGTTTGTTTAATTTCAATGTTTTCTACTGTTTAAGGAGAATTCAAAGTTATTGTTTGCTCTCCTTAACTCCTCACCTGTCATTCCTAATCATCCACCTCAATCAAAGGCATCAATACTGTCTCCTACCTCGCCCCAAAGAACCCCCTACAGAAATTGTGTCCAATCCCACCCAAAATTGCCATCCCCTCAATTTGCCACTAAAAACCCCAAATCAACCCTTTTGATCAGTTTACTAGCCTAAAATCAGTGTTACCCTATTGGTCATCTCATCCATTGAAGATTTTACTGATATTGACCGGAGAGAGCCTTCTCTTGCCCAGTAGGGCTAGCTACGAGGCTAAATGGTTTGATGTTGCCTTGAGGTTTGCCTTTTTCAGCCTGAGGTGAAATTTCAAGCGCTAACACAGTGGAGAAAAGAAATTGTAATACATCTCTATTCATCATATTAATGCAAGCAAGCATTAGGGTTTTTAGAATATTTCTTTCCCCAGAAAAATAATGTGTGCATGTGTGTTATTTCTCATTGCATGTTTGTGATTGATGTTCTAAATTGTGAATTGAATTCTGTAGAGAAGTAAAGTATGTTTGTTTCTTATGATTTTGATTAAAACTTCATGAGCTGTTACAAATATATACCACAATTTGTACATGGTATCAAGAAGGATTCACATTAGTGCAGGAATTTCGAAGTTGTTTCTCAGGAGTTTCAAATTTTTAGTTTAGTGTAGCAGGATCTCTTTAGAGATGAGAAGATGACCTTCAATGGGCTAAGGCTAAAGTATGCCTTGGAAGGCACCTCTAATTTCATCGTATGGAAGGATCAAATGGATGCGGTATTGGATGACAATGGATTTTTAGAACACATCAAGAGATATGTTGCAAAACCACCAGAATCTGATGCCCAAAACCATGCTTAGTGAATAAAGATGTAGCCAAGGTGAGGAGAATAATATTAGAGGGAGTATGAGAGCACATTGTCACCAATATCCATGGGAAATGAAATCCTTATGAAATGTGGTAGACATTGACATATCTATTCCAGAATAGTAGTGACCACGGGAAGATGGCACTCAAGGATAAACTTTGAAATATCAGATGCAAAAGAATGACACTATCTCGCGGTATCTGAGCAGGTTCACACAATTTCATGATGAGCTTGTAGGAGTTGGTGTTACTATTTCAGATGATGATTTTGTAAGCCTAACCCTTATGGGCCTTCCCAAGAGATAACATAACTACCAAGATTTGGTGAACAGGAGGGAAAAATTACCGAATTGGGAACACTTATGGTATGATTTGGTATAAGAGGAAATATGGTAGGATACGAGAGATGGGACTTCATCCAACGACGAGGATGACGAAGAATTTGCATTTATTGGAAAGGGAAAGAAGGGACAAGGGAATAAATTTCAAACCAAACCAAAATCCAGCCAAGAGGCCAAGAAGAAATATTTGTCAAAAATTAAATGCTTCCATTATCATGAATTTGGGCACTATGCCATGAACTGTTTGCGCAAAAAGGTAAGAAATAAGACCTCAGGAGGAGTAGCAGTTGAAGCCTTGGCTTCACAGTTCGAGCTTGCATTTACCCTTATTTCATGCATGGCCAACGCTGTGATAGGGAGCATGTGGTACTTAGACTCAGGAGCATCGTTCCACATGACAAGGTGCAAAGGGTTTTTCAGTGACCTGGAGGAGAAATATTTGCATATGAACATCGAGCTAGGATATGGAAGAAGATACAATGGGACTAGGGCTGGTACAATAACCTTTCAGAAGGAGTTGGGAGCCCCTCCCAGACTCAAGGATGTCATGTTCATTTTGGTCCTAAAGAAAAATATCATCTCTGTTGCAATTTTGGAAGACCATGGTTATGATGTGTTCTTCAACAAAGGAAAATCACTTCTAAGACACATAGCTAGGGGATAGGTGAAGAAGATCAAGGTTCGTGTGAAGAACCTGCATAAGCTAGATGTGGAATATTGTGTTGCATTAAGCACTAAGGTGGAGGAAGTGCAGGGTCACGATGTCAATGGAATTTGGGACAAAATACTTGGCCATTTGCATCATGGCACTTTGAAGATTATGCAATAAATAACCACTAGCCTCCCCAAAGGAGCACTTGGGTAGCAGGATGTATGCAAAGGATGTAATTTGCGGAAGTACACAAAATCCACATTCCATGATCAAAAAACAAAGGAAATGAAGTCATAAAAAGGATCCAATTTGATGTTTGTGGACCTTTCTCGAAAACCTCCACTACAAGACAAAAATATTTTGTCATTTTTATTGATGAATTCTCACGAAAGTGTTGGATCTTCTTCATGTGAAAGAAAGATGAGACATTCTCCAAGTTCGTAGAATTCAAGGCATTGGTTGAGAAAGAAACCGAAAATAAGGTGAAGGCTTTCAAGAGCGATAATGGAGGTGAGTACGTGCCGAATGAATATAAAAAATTATGTGTGAAAGAAGGCATTTGACGAGAGTTGACAACACCTCACAAACCACAACAAAATGGGGTGGCTAAGAGAAAGAACCATAGCATTGTTGGAGAAACAATGATGATGTTGCATGACCAAAGCCTACCTCTGCATTTGTGGGCTGAAGAATGCAATACAATAGTCTATTTGCAGAACAAGAGTTCTCATCATATTCTGGGCATGATTACATCTGATGGGTATTTCTCGGGGAGAAAGTTAGATGTGTCACACTTCAGGATTTTTGGAGCCTCTGTGTACTATCATGTCTCCAAAGAATCAAGGAAGAAGCTTGAGCCGACAACATAATTTAGGGTATTTGTGGGTTACACAAAAACTCCCCACAACTACAATGTGTACTTTCCATCACTCATAATTATAATTGTGCAAAGGAATGTAAAGTTTGATTAAAGAAATCCATGCGATGCTCTCTTGAAAGGGAGCCTCAGATCCCACTAGAAGAGGATATTTTAGCTCCAAAGGAGAAGCCTCATGAAGTTTTGGAGCAACCACAAGTTTTGGAGTAGAGAGTGGATACATCCACTCAAGAAAAACCATCCAGAGAAGGCAGGAAAAGGACCAGGGAAGTTAATAGACTTGTGCAGGATATGAGGGAGAATGTGAGAGCTCCTTCAATTTTGCGCAAATAGAGAAGGTCACCTAATCGATACACTAGCTACATGGCTCTAATAAATGAGCTTGTAGAGACTAAGCCATCCTCTTTCGAGGAAGTATTAGAGAAAACTGTATGGGTTGATGCAATGGTGGAGGAATACGAATCCATTGCAAAGAACAATGTTTGGGAAGGGGTCCCAAGACTGACATATCAATCAGTAGTGGGTTCGAGATGGATCTTAAAGGTTAAGAATGTAGTAGGCAGAAGCATATAGAAGTATAAGGTCAGATTTTGGCCAAGGGGTACTCTCAAGTTGATGGAATTAACTATGAGACCTTTTCTCCTGTAGCAAGGTACTCATCCATTAGATCAATTCTTTCTCTAGTTGCGTAGATGGGTTGGAAGATCCACCAGATGGATGTACAAACAACATTTCTCAATGGATTTATTAAGGAGGAGGTGCACATCGAGCAACCAAAAATATTTGAGACATTTGATTGAGAGTCTCATGTGTGCAGACTCAAGTGAGCATTGTATAGTCTCAAACAAGCACCTCGTGCTTGGTACAACAGGATGGATAGCTATCTCACTGGTTTTGACTTCACCAAAAGTGAAGCGGATGAAAACCTATATCACATCTTGGTAGAAGCTAAATTACTTATATTATCGTATATGCTGATTTGATTTTAATTGGTGATGAGTAGCTGATTAGATTTTGCAAGGAGGACCTTGCAAGGGAATTTGAAATGAAGGACATGGGTCTCATGCACTACTTCCTCGGGTTGGAAGTATGGCAAGGCGATGGGGAATTATTTGTCTCTTAAGGAAAGTATGCAAATGAGATACTACATAAGTTCTGCATGGAGAGTTTCACACCCATGGAAACACCTCTAGCGACCAACTGGAGGAAGGAGGATGCCACTTTAGGTGAGGAAGTGGATCCTATTATTTCTCAACAACTAGTGGGTTCATTAATGTATCTTGTGAACACATGAACAAATAAGTGCTATGCATTCAACCAACTGAGTCAAGCTATGGTTAGGCCAACCAAATTATTTTGGAAGGCAACAAAGAATGTGTTACAGTACTTCAGAGGTGCTACCTAGTTTGGACTATGGTACAGATGGACAAAGGGAGTGAAATTGCGTGGCTTCACAGATGCAGATTGCATGGGGAGTCCATTAGATTGAAAGAGTACATCAAGTGGAATTTTCAATGTTGGGTCTGTAGTTGTTTCTTGGTACATCAGGAAGCAAAGATTTGTGGCACTAAGCTTGGAAGAAGCATACTACATGGTTGCAAGTTAGACAACATGTGAGGCGATATGGATAAGAAAAATACTTGTTGGATTTTTTGGTTAGATGATGGATATAACTGTGATCTATTGTGATAATCAAAGTTAAATTAAGATCTTTGAGAATTCGATATTTCACTATCGATCCAAGAATATAGATATCTAGTATCACCATTACGAGATTGTGTGCGGAGATGGATTTTGCTACAATACATTCTGACAGAGGAACAAGATGTTGACATTTTGATAAAGGCCTTGTCAAGAGGGAAGCTCAAGTTCCATAGGTGAAAGATAGGGGTGATTGATAATCCCTTTCTTGCTGAGAGGGAGTGTTGAAAAATGCAGTAATAGATTCTCAATTTGATTTTTCCTTAATTAAATTGAGAAAATTTGAATTTCCACATCAGCAGACAACTTGGATGCAATTAACTTGTGCGACATGGCTTGTGTCACCTAGTTTACTCGATAAATTCGAGTTGGAGGAGTTATATTTTTGTTAAGCACATGTGATTGCTAATTTTTAGCAATCAAGGTCAGTTATTTCAAGTTATTTTCAGTTAAACTAGTTCCAACTGTTGGAGGAACTAGTGGAAGGTTAGTTGTACAGTGGGACTTCAGTCAAACTCAGTGATCATCCAATTAACTAATTAATTAGCCCAAAATTAATAGTGCGTGCATAGAATTTGAGTTCCCCAGTTATGGTGGAGATTCCAAGGCAGTGTAACATTAGTTGTAGACTGGTCTTGAGTGTACAGGTGTTGCATGTAGTCAGATGATAAACCTTGGGAATTACGCTGTCCATTTTGGAGAAAATCTTAAATAAAAGGGACCTATTTTCTTAAGGAATTGTGCAAGGAAATAAGGGTTCAATCATATGTAAAAATTGACTAAGTCTGGGTCTTAGCTTCTCAGTGAGTAGAGAGATAGGTTATTCACTTGCAGGTTGTGCTTAGTTGAGCAAAGAAATTGTAATACATCTCTATTCATCATATTAGTGCAAGCAGACATTGGGTTTTTTAGAAAATTTCTTTCCCCAGAAAAATATTGTGTGCATGCGTGTTATTTGTCATTGCATGTTTGTGATTGATGTTCTAAATTGTGAATTGAATTCTGCAGGGCAGTAGAGTAGGTTTGTGTCTTGTGATTTTGATTAAAACTTCATGAGCCATTGCAACTCTACACCATAATTTCTACAAAGTTCTCTTTAAATTCTTATATATATCTTCATTTTGCAAATATTGTAGGAGTTTTCAGATATCAAGAAATCTTAATGTTCTTGTACTACATTATTAGATGGATTGACCAAAATAAGAATTCCTTCCAAGGCTTCCAGAGAAACAAGCATCATCCTTCACTAAGGACAACAAGATCATTAAGCCATCCTTTTCAAGCTCAATGAGATTTCTACCTTTGGTAGTATGATAGGGAGCATTCCAAAAAATTACAAGGAGAAAAATGAAGTTTTTGTTGAGGAAAACTTGGCTATAATCAAAGAAATTGAGGAACTAAGAGAGGACAATGAACAATTAAAAAAGGTGAATTATCTTGTTCACCAACAAAAGTAGATACTTGAGCTCAAAAATAGAAAGCTAAATACACTCTTCAAGTTGTAGAGGGACCTGTCAATGGCAAATATTTTTATCATCAGAGGGACCTATTAGTTTTATTTTATTAGCCACAAAAAGGATTTGATAACAACATCGTCAACCTCAATATACTCTTGAAAAAGAAATTTGAAAACTACTTCATCTAATCATCAAAACCAATAGTACTCTCAACTTTAGACAACCATAAAAGGGACCTGAAAAATAAAATCTTTAGAGGGACCTGAGTCATCAAAGTTTTCACTCTAAAGGACCTGCAATCAACTTTAAGTCAACATCAAAAGACCTACCAAGGAGACAATAACACCATCAATAACTTAAAGCAACAAAAAGGAAGGTTTGGGATTTTTTTTTTTTTCCAATGCTTACTTTATTTCATTAAATTTTAAAATTAAAATTTTAATAAAAATACCATCCTCTCTTGAAAAAATCATCCATACTACAAAATTTTATGGTCTCGGCCCTAAATTTTTGTAAAAATCCCTAGTGCCCTCTCTTCAAACCATAAAATTTCCTGGACTCTTATCATTCATATATTCTTATTTCTATTCTTCCATTAAAAATCCATAAACCATTCTTTTATTAATCCATTACCTTACCTCATAACCATATGAAAAATTCTTGTAAAAAGCACTTGATATCTTGGGGTTCAAAAGCATCAAAAAGCTAAGTTCTTTGAAAAGTGCAATATAAGTCCACTACAGAACAATGCATTTTTTTAATTATGACACAAGGAATGGGATGAGATACTGTCATAATGATTTATAATGGATTTCATCTACATGATAAATCGTAAAAGACAAACCTCATCATGAAAACATACTCTACCTTTTTCTTTTACTTAAGGGACCAAATCCAAACCATACTTTCATTCCTGAGTCACATTTTGTTGAATGGGGATGATGTTTCAAGTTAAAAGTGAGATATATTAAAACCAAAGGCAATAGCTAGTGAATGAAGTCAAATTGAGTCTCAATAAAAGAAAGGATGGCTGAGATTTAAGGGCTTTTTATACACTATTTTATTTGAAGGAATGAGGGCGAAAAAAAGAGTTATTAACAACATGTGGTTGTAGTCAAATTTTCATATATACACAAGGCCCATAGAATTGATTTGTTTATCAAGTTGAATGACATATAAACAAAAAAAAACTCAGAAACAAGTTTGCAACGCCATATAAGATCAATTTTGGTACTTTTGAGGAGGAATCAATCACACAAGAAGTTTGAAGAATCAAAACCAATTTTGGTACTCATGAACTTAGAAACAAAATTGATCTGTAGTGAATTTTCTAGGATTAAGTTGAAGAATCAAGATCAATATATCATTTTGGATTTTTGAGACATTCGAGTTCTGAATTTTTGAATTTATCAGTCTAATTAAGATGAAAAATATAAGAACCTCTATTTATTCCAATTTAGTGGACAATGCACACGTAACAATATATTTTGTTTAATCATACTTTTAGGAGAATACGAAAGTCATTAACTCAGACTTTAAAACTCTCCTTTTTCAAGTGTAATCTAGCAAAATAAAGTGTTGAAATTCATTGAGAAAAAAATGAGTTCTTAGGTCATAATGTCTCATATTGTTATGATTGATTGATATTGAAAGATTGACATAGTAATTGTTAGTGCACAATGAACTTAATAGCTACAAAAACAGTGATCAATAAGCAAATTAAAAAGGCTATGGACAGAAGGAAAAATGACTAGAAAAGTAGAGCCATATAGTTTTGAGATAAACAAATATTGTCCAGAGGCAATAAAAATCCTGAAGGAAAAGAATTGTCTAGATTTTTTTCTAAAGTTTCAAGGATATAACAAGAATGTTTCAAGAGATTTTGCATTGACATTTGACAAAAACTACGTTTAAGTGGGAGATTTGACTATTCACATATCTGAATATATATTGAGTCAAATCATAGGATTTCCCCAACAAGGTGAAAAATGGTTTAAAACCCAACATGTACAAGATCGACCTTGGACTTACTTTATCCAAAGGTTCAAGATTAAACCAGATTGGAAAAGAGGGATGCCCAATACTTGATATGACATCCTTGGCATGAGATAACATTAATAATACAGAGTTATGTCACTTTTTATGGAAAATTCAGCTCAACTTATCTCTGTCATATTAATATTTTGCAACATTTGAGGGGAGAAATCACTCTAAATGTTCCTACTATTTTCGGAGAAGTTTGACTAAGATTTCTAAGATAGCTCAAAATAATTCAAATAGTGAAAAGCATATTTACCACAATGGGCTTATAAAAATGAGTGTTGAATGGGAGCTTCTTAAAAGGAACGAAGCATGGGAAACATTCCTCAAGAAACTTCATTTTGTCACAATATAGGAAATTGTGGGGTAGTAAGAGCAGAAAAACAGGTACAAGAGTAGACAAAGCAAGTACAATAGCAATTAGAGAAGGAATCAACCCCAAAAAGAGTAATTTGATTTGTTGGCAAGGCAAGTAAACAAAGAAGAAGAGGTGGTTATACCTCTCAAGAAGGCTAAGAAGAAAATAATTCAAAGTCCACCAATTATTCAAGTGGAAGATGATGACAACATAGATAAGGATCAATAGACTTTATATGATTACATTGATTCACTGAAACTCGAGAAAAGGAGGAGCAAAAGACCAAAGACAAGGGAAAAATGCGAGAAGAGTGTACTTATGTGGATGAAGAAGAAGAGTATATAGCCACAAAAGAGGATATAAGGGAATTAATCAAAAGTCAATCTTCAAGACAAGTGTAAACCACCTATGTTCCTTCACTTGAGGAGGTTGTATGTCCACAACAACAATCACTTGAAGGGAAGAAAAATAAGATTAAAGAGTTAAAGAACACCTTGTAAGAGATGCAAGTCTTGGAGAGGTACCTCAAGTCATAAAATGCCTTGTTGACAAAACATAACGTTTCGCTTCTTAAAGAAAACCAAAGTATGAACGAAGAGAAAACAAGTTACACGAAGAAAGTAATATGATATCAATCCAAGCTTACAAACGGTATGAGAAAAACTAGGCTCTAAAAACATAGAACAAAAATTTGAAGGTTAAAATATTCACGAAGAAACCAAAAGAGGGACAAACATCTGAGACACCCAAATATAATGTAGATGTCTTTCTCCAAGGAACTAAGACAATTTGAAATAGTTTTTGACAATCAAAATAGTATGAGGACATACTTCATCATCAACTTAGGGGGATGTCAGTCCTAATTTTGGCTAAGGAAATTGCTATGGTTTTTGCCTTTATTTTTCTTTAAAAACACTTTTTATCATCATTTGTGAAGATACTCTCTCACATTTTAGTCATAATTACACTTCTTTAAAGTATTTTTATTAAATTTTATTTTTTGAAATTTCTTGAAAATAAATGCATTGTAAAATGTAAATATAGTATGATTGAAAGTTACATTTTGCATATATACATCAGATGTGTATTCATTAACGACCCATAAGTAACAACAATTTACAAAAAAAATCACATAGAGAAAAGGTGAAGTATATACATATTTTACAACATTGTTGATCAAAATAAGATGCAAAACAACAAAAAAGAAATTGTTGATAATAATCCACAAGGTGCCGGAAAAAATTTAGCCTAAAAAACCATAAGGATGTTGATAGTAAGAACCTGTAATCATAGACTTCAATGACAACAAGTGGAAGGAAAACTGGAGTTTTCCAAAAAAAAATTATTTTGCAGTTGTACCCTGATGCATGTCCATATATGGTCAATGATAGTACTCAAAAACTTGTCCATTGACTTGTAGGATCATATCTAAGTACTAGAATAGGCAAAAATTAATCCTAAGCAATATTTGTGAGTATTTTGTTAAGAATTTGCCTATAAAAGTAAGAAACTAGGCTTGCTAAATGATGTATTATTTGGATATTGTGATTATAAACCCTGATTTCAACCTATGTGATTACAATCTAGTTTTAGACTTGTTGGTGGTGATTTTTATGAATTAATGAAGTGGCGATTTAGCTTTAGTTCCTCATTTCCATTTTTTGTTCTTACTTGAACATAGAGGGGCCCCATAACTCAAGTTCAAGAACTATATGTTTGTTGTGCATTTGACATGTAAACACTTGTTATTTCATGTTCATATATTTATGTTTATATCTCTTATTCATCTCTCTATACATTCAAGTTTCAATCAACTTGAAAACTAGCTCACTTGATGTTGTAAAGATAGGCTTGATATCTAGTTTCTAAGGTTGTTGTTACATATGTTTTTATTTCTTTTTTGTAACTATAATTTTTTTATTCTTTGAGCTTGCAATACTATTACAACAAAAAAGTAGTCTCAAGCTACTTAGCTTTAAAATAACAATTATACTTGTTTAGCTTTTCTTTGGTGAAATATATCACCTGATGTAGTTAAATAGATCTAAGAGTCATTTTTTAAGTAATTAGAGGATTTGATTAATATTAAAAGATTTGATTGGTTAAGTAATGAATATTTATACTAGAATATATATATACTATATATATATATATATATATATATATATATATATATATATATATATATATATATATATATATATATATATATATATATATGAAAACATTTTTAGATTAGATTAAACATATTTTGATATAAGTGTAGCATCACTGGCTTAAACATGTGTATCCATTAGTTTAATTTAATTTGGTGTGAATATCATAGACATCCTAGTTGCATTGAAAGACCTAAGTGACAATTTCATTAGATCGTTGAATTAGTATTGTTTCCCTAGTTTTAGATTTACATGCCATTTTTTTTTATTGTTGATTATCATAGGTTGGTTGTTGTTTGAAAATCAACTTAAGTGGTCTAGGTAACTAGGGAATCGAGAGTGCCATTCCCCAATTTGATAGGATAAAAATCCCCTAGTCTCATGAGGACCTTACCTTTTTGTCTTAAACCTTTCAAACATCATAGTTATTTGCATTCATATAATGCTTTCCTAGAGATAAATGGAGTATATACTGATGGATGAGATCAGTAGAAGATTATCAATGAGACCACTCATCTTCACTCTAATAGATGTGGAAGGCCATAATGGATTCTCATATGTACAACTAGTATTGAGTCTAGATCAACTAGGTTGAGTAAAATACTACCATAGTGTCCACTTGCCTCCATGAGAAAGGAAGGCCCTAGTGCATTGGCCACCCTTTTTGATCGAAAACACCTTTATTATTTTTCCATCTTTTGAGTGAACAATTGAAAATTATTGATATGATTGTGTAGAGAACTTGGATTTGTGTGAAATATTCCAATATATTCTAGTGTGAAGTGTTCACAAAGTCAAGTAAGAGTGATTTTATTTCAAGTTTGTGTGCTGATTCGAATGGAAAATGGCATGAACCCATGTTATTCATCCACCCATGGAATTTACCCATGGTATTGTAAGTGTCATCCACCCATGGTACTGTAAGTAACATCCACCCATGGTATTCATTCACCCATGGTATTTGCTCGTGGTATTGTGACATCCACCCATGGTATTAATTCACCCATGGAATTTACCCATGGTATTGTAACAAAAAAATACTATAAGTAACAAGTCACATTTTGTAAAAGGACGGTTTGTCCGCCACAATGTAGTTTTTACACTAATTCTCCATTTTAATAAAAAAAAATCCTTTGTGGTTTTTCTTATTGGGCATTCTCCTCTTTTTCTTTTGGCATTTCAATTTTTCAGATCTTGGGGGCCTCCCCCTAAGATCAAGATTAGTGGTATCAAAGAAGGTTACAATTCCATGGGAATGAGGGTTTCATGCATATTTCAGGTTCAAATTTTTGCAGCAATATTCAACAAACTTCAAGCACGCGCTGCGACCTCCACAGAGCACTTTCTTGGGCCAAGCAGGAAGAATTTTTCTTTTTTCATTTTTTTGCAGTTTTTTTTTTTGGTAGTGAGTTTTCAGATCAGATCTGAAACACTTGGTGTAATATTTACAAAAAAAAACAGATATGGGTTCGTTGCGAAACAATACCAAAAAAAATAAAAAAAATTGGTCGAATCAGAGTTTGGATGAGGGAGATATCATTAATTTAAAATCAGCTATCTTGTAGAATTTTTTCTAACGAAAACTGGTAGACGAAGAATATCCTATCACTTTTTGAAGTTTTTGTACAGAATTTTAGAAAATGGATTGTAGATTTGAGCTCCTCTTGAAAAATCACCCAATTTCAAAAAAAAAAAGGGTCGAATTGGAGTTTGGATGTGGGAGATATCGCTAATTTAAAATCAACTATTTTTTCAGAACTTTTATGACGATAGAAAAATTGCAGCGCCAATATGAGATTATAGAGTGTCCAGATAAGGATTTCCAACACATGGGAAGATGCAAAATAGTCCTTCTACTTCCAAAAATAGGTTATAATAAATATTCTGAGTTTTGTTGATCGATTTATATCCTTTTTAATTATGGAGCAACATTTGGAGTAGGTTCTCATTGGAGACACGCCCTCCCACTCCACTTTAGTAGGCACCTACTTCACATTCATCAGTTTCAACATAACAACATTCAAATTGGGTTATTTTGAGATGTGCCCTCCCACCCTAGGCTATGTAGGCACCTGCTACTTCATCAACAACCAACAATACGGTTATGGGTCAATCGCACAAAATCCTTGTCATCGAAGTCCATTTGCTAGGCCGCACACTGTTAGTATCACAGTTGGTCACAAGCATTACAAGGTATATCTATCCTCTAATATTCATTTGTCATGGTTATGGGTCATCCACAACCCACACTTCATCGAGTTCCATTTGTTAGGCCGCACACTGTTAATGTCACAGTTGGTCACAAGCATTATAGGGTATATCTATTCTCGAATATTTATTTATCATGGTTATGGGTCATCCACAAACCCACACTTCATCGAAGTCCATTTGCTAGGTCGTACACTGTCAGTATCATAGTTGGTCACATGCATTACAGGGTATCTCTATCCTCACATCTTCATTCATCATGGTTATGGGTTAACCACATAAAACCCTTCTCTTCAGTGGCTCTTCATATTCAACAAAGGTTTCGCAGTAGGGAACTTCACGCAATGGGGACCATTGCTTCTCAAGGAGGGAGGAATGATCCGAATGGAAAATGGCATCAACCCATGGTATTTATCCACCCATGGAATTTACCTACGGTTTGTAAGTGGCATCCACCCATGGTATTTATCCACCCATGGTATTCATTCACCCATGGTATTTTCTCATGGTATTGTGACATCCACCCATGGAATTGATCCGTGGTATTGTGACATCCAACCATGGTATTCATTCATCATGGAGTTGACCTGTGGTATTGTAATTGAAAAATACTATAAATAACAAGTCACATTTTGTAAAAGGACAGATTGTCCACCACAATGTAGTCCTTGCAATTATTCTTTGTTTTAATAAAAATATTCTATGGTTTTGTTTATTGGGCACTTTACATTTTTTCTTTTGGAAATTTCAAAATTTTCAGATCTTGGGGGCCTCCCCCCCAAGATCCATTTCAATCTTTTAGATCTTGAGGGCCTCCCCCCAAGATCCGGATCATGTGCATAATTTAATAGTTTTATTTCATGCTTCTAGAATTTAGTAATTATTTTTGAATTAGAAGTGAAAATACATCTAAATTAACTCATATTTCATACTGCAATGTGCTTCAAAGTTTACAAACACTTAATTGATATAAAATCATGTCCTATTTTGGAAGTTATAAATTAGACTTGACACATTGCCTAAGGAGAATCACTTAATTATGTCCCTTATGTGTGTCATTTATGGTGTTTTTATTATAAATTAGTCATAGTGGTATAAACAAAAATTCCATCCATACAATTCAATCCCATCAAATTCTACATTATTAGGGTTTTCAAATTCCATAAAAATAGGACTTTCAAATTATTCAAAACTAGGGTTTTCAAATTCCTCTTCAATATACATCAAAGGGAATTTCCAACTTGCAATGTAAGGTAAATATGGTTTGTTTACTTTGTCTAGTTATACACTCAAATTTGAACTCACTATGTTGGATTTTCCACATTCCACATTAATAGGGTTTCCAAATTGCACAAAACTAGGATTTTCAAATTGCACAATGAGTTTTCCAGCACTATGCAAAAAATTTACAATATGTCCCTAAATGGATTTTGGAAGTGAAGTGAAAATCACCACAAAATTCAAATCAAGACTCTTATGGGAAAACCATTGGTCCTGTTGAACTCCAAACACTAGATTATAGCTAAGGAAACCCAATGCTTATGACTCCATCAGTCAAAAATTGACTTATTTTAGGATATTTGGAGCTACGGTTTTGTTCACTAAAGATCAATGAAAATTTTTCATGAGGGGTTGGATTTTGCAAAATACTTTCTCAAGTAGTTGTGGGTAGTGTACTGGCATGTCCCTTAACCAAGCACAAATGCTTAAGCTTAAAAAATTCATTTATACTACTTAGTTTGGTTTTTATACCCCAAGACAAAATTCCCAATATGTCCTTAATTTGCTCTTGGAAGTGGTTTGCAATTTTCCATAAAATTCAAATCAAGACTCAAATGGGAAAATTGTCAGTTTTTTCAAACTCCTAGTATTGAGTTATAGCTAGGGGCACCCCTCCTCCCCTGACTCCATAGGTCAAAAATTAATTTTTATGAGGATCTTCAGATATAAGGTTTTGTTTAGTGAATCTCAATGAAAAATTTTCTCAAAGGGTTGGATTTTGAAAAACACTTACTCAAGAGATTGTGGGTAATCTACTCACATGGGCCTTGACCAAACATAAATCTTGAAATTATGAAATTCATTTCTTCTTCTCAGTTTGGTTTTTATATCCATGGAAAAAAATTCACAATATTTCCCTAAATGGCTCTTGGAAGGAAGTTGCAAATCACCATAAAATTCAAACCAAGGGTTGGATACAAAAATTGTAAGTTTCTTTGGACTCCTAGAACATGGTTACGACTAGGGAAATCCCCCTCCTAGGACTTCATAGGTCAAAAATTTATTTATTTGATGATATTCATAACTAGGGTTTTTTTTAGTAAATATCAATGCAAATTTTTTACAAGTGGTTGGATTTTTCAAAATGATCGCTTGGGAAATCATGGATAGTGTGCTTGCATAGGTCTTTGCCAAGCTTAATTTCCAAAGCTTGTGGAACTCATTTTTGTAGCTCGATTTGGTCTTATGCTCACAAAAAAAAATCACAATATTTCCCTAAATGGATTTATCAAGCGAGATGAAATTGGACATAAAATAAAAACCATGACTCAAATGGGAAAATAATAATTTCTATTGGAATCTTGACACTAGGTTGTAGCTAGGACCACCCACCCTCCTAGGATTCTATAAGCCAAAAAATGATTTATTAAGGATCTTCAAAGCTATAGTTTCGTTCAATAAATCCCAATGCAAATTTTATGGGGATGAGGGGGAAAAAGGATTTTAGAAAACACTTTAAATTCTCTCACTTATATGGCATTGTTCAGTTTAGGTTTTACATCCACGAATAAAAGGTGTCAAACATTAAATACCAACACGAGACGATGCTTGATGTCAAACCCCAGTACCACTTGGATGTTGGCTAAAATTCATTGTGCTAATGAAAAAGCACTTCCTTCACCCTATTGGGTTCTTTAACAACATGTTCCAAACTTTTGTTATATAAATCCTTTCACGACCAATTTAACAATATGCGCCACAAGGAAGGGACAAGCCCTTTCCTAAAACCACTAGGTTCAAGATTTCATATAATGATTACCATCATCGAAGCTCCTACTTAGTGATCTTTAGGACTATAGAACACAATTTCAATTTTCCTTCACGATAACACTTAAGCCCTCTACGCCTTAACCATCACATTGATGCGACCACAACTTGTGATCTAGTCTTTGTAACCCTAGACCCCGACATTTTTTAATAGTGTGCACATCTTATTTTTCTAGGAGGAGTCAGTGCTCCTTCATGGGCCCTTTATTAGTTGTGTGTGCAATATATTGGTTCTAGGTCATCTTGGCACATCCACCCAATGCTTAGTCACCCTAGATTTCCCTTATGTATTCCCTCCTTCAATATTCTGAGGAAATTCTTCTAGGACATGTCACCCCAACCTTTTGTAAACGATGCACAATGAGCTACCTCTTGGGAGACAGAATTTGAGGAATGAAGTTTCTCTCATTAATTTCCATACTCAAGTTTTGTCTAATATGGGTTTCTCTCTTCCACATGACTGCTTGTCAATATCACCATCTAATATATTGGGTTCAATTCTCCTGGAATCGTTCCAAGTCATCGGTGCTACACGTCAACCTAGTGCCGAGTCATCCCAACTTTCCCCTCTATTGCATACCTATGAGCCTCCCCAGGAGATGAAACTCAAGGAATGGAAATATTTCCCTTCTCTATCTTTTGTTAAACTTCCAATACTTTTTAAAACACGTCCCCTCGTAGGATTTTGACACATCCTCACGGATTCCTCCATGTCATCCTGGCTTCACATTATTCGAACCTCTGTTATGCGACAAATATTTCTTGACATAACCTCGCTTTTGTTTCCCTAGCTCTTGTTAAGTTTAAAACTTTCCATAATTGTCCAATGAATTAAGTTTTTAACTTCACTACACTGCTCCTCTTCCATAGATTCCATGCCTCTATGCTTCCACTATGCCTTTCCTATGCAAAACTCTAGTTAAGTTGGATCATTGATCCAACTCATTGATCAATGGTCAACATTTGATCTTTGCCTCTTATGCACACTTTGACTTCACAATCCTTGAATTCTTGTAATTCTTTTGTGTTGTCCATCTAAAACACACACTCTCTCCAAAGATTAACTTCACCTGGCCTGCATCACGCTCATATTCAATAATAAAGAACAATTATACATTATCACAACGAAGAGACAAAGGCTCATTTACATAGACTTCAAACACTCGAACAAAGTTTTCCTCCACTAATAAACATAAACACATACATGAATTTACAAAAGCATCTCCTATCCTACTTTACAAGAAATTGGCCCTTCTTGTCCTCATGGCCATATTCAACCTCCAAATATTCTTATTCTCCTCTCTTGATTGCTGCCCTCGAATTCCTTTTTGGGATTACTAAAATATACAAAAGGATCCCGAACTAGAATTAGTTCAAATACACAATTCACTCAACTAATAAGCTCATAAGAATCCTCTATATCCAAAAAATCCTCTCAAGAAATTTATATGACTCTAAAATCTTTCTAACTCACTCAACCTCCTGAGACTTATTCTTAGGAGAAGATTTTATTACACACTAAATTACATCAATATTACAATCTTTATAGAATTCCTAGAAACATAGAAAATTACAAATAATTTCCAATTAGGAAACCAGCTCCCTTAGTAAATGAAAGACCCCCAGGTCTTAGTTAAAGGTATTTGACTTGGAGTTTGGATGCTCCTGAATCATACTCCCAAGGTGAAACATATTACTGGTCTCTTGACCATGTGCTTCCATAGACTGATTACAATCCTCCTAGATCCCAAAATTTATGTTGTAGTTGTTTTGTTGCCTTACTACAATATGCACCTTTTTTTTCATCTCGTTGCATTTTCTCTTGCACATTCTCCTTTCTAGGATCCCATTTCTTATTTTGTTTCCTACTCATAATCTTGTTGATGCAATCCATCTCAGTGCATTGTAACTTGTTGCTAACTTCACTTTCCATTCTATGGAAACTTCATCTGGTTTCCTTCTTCATCAATCTCCATGCTCCATCAAGTCCATATCAAGCTCTATCTTCTGTTGTTATAGCTCATTTCTACCATTTGTTTGTTGCTAACTTCCGTGGGAAATTTATATGGCCACTATCATTTTCAGCTCCTTATACTTATGATCATCTTCAATAAACTTATGCATCCAACGTTGCATACTCTTGAGGTGAAAATCTAGGTTGCTTGATTTCTCCAACAAATTCAAATTTTGGATCTTACTAAAATGACATATTTTCCCAAACAATTAACACTTTTGCACAAGGATTCCTCCATAGTTCTACTCCACTCTCCTGTTGTCATATCTTCGTTCACAATTTCCATGCTTTATTAGTTGTAGTCTTTCATGACCTCTCCCATAGTTTCTTGTACTTCATAAACTGAAGTATCTCCAAGCCATTTTTCCTACACATCCTCATCTGCTTGATAATTTCCACTACTTACACTCATTGTATCTGCATATATTCCCTTTCTACTAGTTAGATGAGACAATTTTGTCTTCACTAAAATGACATAATTATGAATTTATCTATCCTTTCATTCTTCCATACCTACAAACACAAAGCACTCATTAGTTTAAAAAAAATGATACTTTAGAGTCCCTTTAGATGCTTCCAACACCCTTTGCTCATGCAGTAGTGGAGCCTTCAAGCCATTCATCAGACCTTCATCTGCTTCTTCCATTGTAATAACTTCTTCCTTGACATCTTCAATATCTATACACATATGCTCAAATTAAAGCTTGTAAACTTGAGGCACCTCTTCATAGAATAAAAACTTTTCAGTTTTAGGCATCTTTTCAAAAATAAAAAAATTTCTACCTCAGGATTTTCTTCCATAGTTTCATTTACCCACTACATATAGTCTCCACCTTAATTGCCTTTGCGGGACAATTTTTTCTTCCTTCCTCTTCCAATAGAATTTAAATTTTGTTCTCTTTCCATATTTATAACAATACTCCGTGAGTGTTCTTCATCCTTCACAAAGACCATGTCCAAAAGTTGTTCTTATTCATTGTATTGAACAAAGTTAATGGTTTTTCCATCATCTACAACAATTCCCGCATCCACACACCAATCATAAAATTTACCACCAATAGTCCCTTTAGATTCAATAAATGATTCTTTCATCATATGGCGATATTACAAAAATATTATGAGACTTTCAAAAGGTATCTTCTCAGCAACTTCATCACTTTCATCCTCTATAGGGATTGATCCCTACTGTAGTTTACAATAGTCAACTTCCTCCTCACGCTCAGTTGATTTGACATCTTTATTTAACCTAACATGCATCTTCTATCTTAGCTTCACTTGCAATGAATGCCATCTACCCTTATTTTTCTTCATTATCCAGCCACTTCCTTGGTCTTGTAACAACTACTTTATATTACCGAGTTCTTCTTTTAAGTCAACCAATTCCTTTTCAAAATCCTCATCTATTACTTACCTCATGCCAACTGTTTTGGTAATTTATTCCATATGCTTGTGACTTCTTCCTGAACCCTTGGCACGACTATAAGTAGTCATCATTACTTCCTTTTTCTTCTGTGAATTCTCCTTATCCACCTAAGAGTTGCAGTAAGCTTCCTCCATCTCTATAACAAGTCTCTCACTTGTCACTAGTACCAAGTCAACCTCTTGGTATCTCCCTTCTACTAGTTCTATGCACTAGAACCTAAGAACCTTTTCTCTTCAGCTTCCAAAGTTTTTATGCTTCTAAAATTAAATTAATCATCTCTTCACTTCCTCTTTTGAGAGTTCATGCTATCCTCATCTCAGAAATTTCATTTGTTTTTGAGGTTCCATCACAATTTCCTCTGAATCCTCTGTCACAATTTCACTTGCTATATGCTTTTTGTCAACTTCCTTTTTGTTTTCTACTTTCAAGTATATTCATGACCAACATTAACATAAAAAAATCATACTTCATTTATAAGACTTGTTCAAAGATCTTCCTTTGGTTCACCCTATTGAATATGCTTTGTACTAATCCTTCTTCCGTTGATTCTGCAATTTATTTAATATACTTTAGCTCAAGATATTCCTCCTCTATCTTATTAAAAAAATTCCATAACTTCAATTTATTCCTGATGGCTTCATCCTATAATCATCAGTCTCAAAATTTAATGTAAATTGAAAAGCAAAACAATTTACCCCATTCAAATCCTCTAAATCTGATTTTGTAAGTATGTTCCTTCAAAGAGATTTCTATCTCTATATCTTTGTATGCTTTTATTTCTTCACTGCTTCTCCAAGAAATTTAACCTCTCTATTTCGAGATTCACAAGAGAATTCTAGCTCTGATACCAAATGATGTCAACCCCCAATACCACTTGGATGCCAGCTAAAATTCATTATGTTGGCAGACATGCACTTCCTTCACCATATGGGGTTATTTAACCACTAAGTCCAAACTTGTGTTATATAAATCCTTTCACTGTCCAATTGTATAGTATGCACCACAAGGAAGGGATGAGCCCTTTCCTAAAACCACCAAACTCAAGCTTTCATATAATGTTTATTGTCATTGAAGCTCCCTCTTAATTCTCCTTACGACTATAACATACAATTTCGACGTTCCTTTGCAATAACACTTAATCCATTGACGCCTTAACCATCACACTCATGCAACCACATAATGTGATATAGTCTCCAAAACCACAAGCCCCAACCTTTTTTAAAAGTGCACATGTCTTGTTCTTCCAAGAGGATTTATTGCTCCTTTGTGGGCCCTTTCTTAGTCACAAGTCCAATATATTGGTTCTAGGTCATTTTGACGCTTTACATGTTAGCTTGCTGCCACGTCTACCTAGTGCTTAGTCACCCTGGTGTTCCCTTGTGTATTACCTACTTCAATATTCTAGGGAAATTCTTCTAGGACATGTCACACTAGCCATTTGTAAATGACACATAATGAGCTACCTCTAGGGAGACATACTCTAAGGATTGAAGTTTCTCCCATCAATTGCCACACAAGAGTTTTTTCTAATATGGGTCTCACTCTTCCACATGAACACTTGTCATTCTTTCCATCCAACATATTAGTTCCACTTGTCCTTGACTCGTTCCAAGTCGTTGGTGCTACATGTCAACCTAACATTGAGTCATACTGGCTTTTCCCTCTGCTGAACACATCTAAGCCTTCTAGGGAGATGGAACCTAGGGAATGGAAATATTTCCCATCTTTATCTTTTTATGAACTTCCAATACTTTGTAAAATATGTCCCCTTGTAGGTTCCAACACATCCTCATGGATTCCTCCACATCATCTGAGCTTCATGTTAGCCCAACCTCTGTTGTGCGATAGACTTTTCTTGAGATGAACCTCACTTTTATTTCCCTGACTCTTTTTAAGTGTCATACTTTCCAGAATTCTCCAATGACTTAAGTTCTTGAATTTATTTCATTGCTCTTCTATCACATATCCCTTGTCTATATTCTTCCGCTATGAATTTCCTCTGCAAAACTCTAGTTAAGTTGGATAATTGATCTAGCTCGTTGATCAATGAACAACTCTTGAGATTTGCATGTTTTGCACACTTTGATTCTCCATGATCCTTGAATTCCTATGCTTCTACTGTGATGTCCTTCTAAAATGCACTCTCCCTCTTGAGCTTAACTTTGCCTGGCATGAACCATGCTCATATTCAATAATAAAGTGAAATTATATATCATCACAACCAATAACAAAGGCTTGTTTACACAAACTTCAAACACTCGAACATATTTTTCCTCCATCAATAAACATGCACACATAGATGAATTTACAAAGGCCTCTCCTAGCCTAATTTATAATAAATCAGGCCTTCTTAGCCTTGTGGACATATTTGGCCTCCACCTATTCCTATTCTCCTATCTTGATTGTTGCTCCCAAACGCTGTTTTGGGCTTACCAAAATACACAAAAGTATCATGAACTAGAATTAGTTCAAATCCACAATTCACTCAACTAGAAAGCTCCTAGCTAATTCTATAGACCCACAAAATCCTCTCAAGAAATATAATTGACTCTAAAATCTCTCAACCTCACTCAACCTCACGAGACTTCTTCTTAGAAGAAGATATGATTAGACACCAAACTACATCAATATTACAATATTTATACAACTCCTAAAAACATAGAAAATTATAAATAATTGACAATTAGGGAACCAACTCCCTTAGCAAATGAAATACCCCTAGGTCTTAGTGAAAGGTATTTGACTTGGAAGTTGGATGCTCCTGCATTAGTGCCTAATGAACCCACCTAAGATCCTTCTTTCAAAGGCATAAAATGGTGTAATTTTTTGTAACTTTTTATTAAGTGATATATGTGGTACATTATTGATCATATTTTAGAAACAATACTAAAGAATCCAATATTAGATGGGAAGCACGACAGGTATTATACTCCCCATCTCCAACCCCAAGGATTTATCTTATGTGTATTTAAGTAATTATTGAAGATATAGCTAGTGCATAACACTATATTTTTATGATGTGAATGACAATGCAATGTGAAGAGATAAGCTTCTAGTAAAATAATTTAGCTTACCCAATACAATGGGGGGCTTATTAATATGCTTAAGTGTGGTTATAAATATATTAATCTTATGAAAATAATGTTGGGGACATGTGGCACATACTTAGAGAAGAACCATCTTGCACAAGGACACTTAAATAGTAAATCATGGAAGAGGAATCTTTGGACTGATGGCTTGTAGATAGTGAATAATCTTAGTAGAGGGGTGTTGATCCCAAGGAGGATCATGCTTGGAGGGTGTTTCACTTGTATATAATTATGTCCTTATTATGATATCCTCCCTCAACTATTAAATATATAAGGAGGGGTAGAGTTGTATATTTTTTTCATCATTGTACTATATTCATTGTATTGACTTGGAGAAAAATTATATAGAGAAACATGTGAGGGTCATGAGGAAACTCTAGTAGTATGACATTAGAGTGCATGAGAAAACCCCAAAATAAGAAAAGGGGAGAGAGAGATGTCTTGTATGTTTCATGGAGAATTTTTTTTCATGCAAATTTTAGGTTTTCTCATGTGATTCTAGGGTTTATGCTATGTAAGTATACCCCAGAGAATAGCATGGGTTGATATGATTCATGATGATGACTATGGTGGATCTTGTTGTACTACTAGATTTTCTAACCTAATAGAAGACATAGATAGTGGAGCTAGCACCTTGAATTATTTTAAAACCTTGTTCTTATAGGATGTGAGGCTAGGGAAAGATCATGGTGGGATGAAATTAATGAGTCTTGAGCATGGTATGATGCCTTGCTTAGAAGACAAGTTGGATATTATATCTTCCATGATGTTCCATGGAGGTTTTGTTGTTTATGTTGATGTAAGAGTTAAAGGCCATGGATTTGAGTACACAAAACCTAGGATGGAAAAGTATATGTGGAGATTAGAACTAGTGATTCAGATCTTATGGGGAGGCCCCCAAGGTTTGAAAAATTGAAATGCCAGAAGAAAAATAGGAGAATGACCAATAAGAAAAAACCACAAAGATTTTTTTTTATTAAAACAAAGAATAACTGTAAAAACTACATTGTGGCGGACAAAATGTCATTTTACAAAATGTGACTTGTTACACATAGTATTTTTCGGTTACAATACCATAGGTAAATTCCATGGGTGAATGAATACCATGGGTGGATGTCACAATACCACAGGGAAATACCATGAGTGGATGTCACTTACAATACCATGGGTGGATGCCACTTACAATATCATGGGTAAATTCCATGGGTGGGTGAATACCATGGGCTGATGCCATTTTCCATTTGGATCATTCCTCCATCCTTAAGAAGCAATGGTCCCCATTGTGTGAAGTTCCTTCCTGAAAAGTCTTTGTTGAATATGAAGAGCCACTGAAGAGAAGGGTTTTATGTGGTTAACCCATAACCATGATGAATGAAGATCCGAGAGAGATACCCTATAGGCTATAATGCTTGAGACCAATTGTGATACAACCAATGTGCGGCCTAGCAAATGGAATTCGATGAAGTGTGGGTTTGTGGATGACCCATAACCATGAAAAATGAAGATTTGAGGACAGAGATATCCTGTAATTCTTGTGACCAACTGTGATACTAACAGTGTGTGACCTAGCAAATGGACTTTGATGACAAGGATTTTGTGTGGTTGACCCATAACCGTGATATTGGTTGTTGATGAAGTAGAAGGTGCCTACATAGCTTAGGGTGGGAGGGCACGTCTCCAAAGAACCCAAGTCGAATGCTACTATGCTGAAATTGATGAATGTGAAGCAGGTGCCTACTAAAGCAGGGTGGGAGGGCACGTCTCCAAAGGGAACCCGCTCCAAATGTTGCTCCAGAATTAAAATTGACATAACTCGGTCATTATAACCCAAAATGTTTATTATAACCTATTTTTGGAAGTATAAGGACCATTTTGCATCTTCCTATGTGATGGAAATCCTTATCTGGACACTCTAGAATCTTAGATTCGCAATGTAACCTTTCCGCCGCCACAAAAGTTCTAAAAAAATTGCTGATTTTAAATCAGTGATATCTCCCATATTCGAACTCAGATCCAACCCATCTTTTTTAAATTGAGCGATTTTTCGAGAGGATCTCAGATCTACAATTAATTTTCTGAAATTCTGCACCAAAATTGCAAAAAAAATATAATAGGGCCACCATTCACGAATTTTCGTAAGAAACATTTCTACAACATAGCTAATTTTAAATCAGCGATATCTCCCTCATCCGGACTCTGATTCGACCAATTTTTTGTTTGTTTTGAATTTGGGTATTTTTTTCACAAGGAATCCAAATCTGTTAATTTTTTCATAAATTTTGCACAAAAAAATTCAAATTTGATCTGCAAACTTGCCGCCTAAAAACATTCCCGCAAAAAAATGAAAAAAGAAAAATTCCTCTCACTTGGCCTAAGAAAATTCTCTGTGGAGGACGTAGCACATGCCTGAAGTTTGTTGAATATTGCTGCAAAATTTGAAACTGAAATATACATCAAACCCTCATTCCCATGGAATCATAACCTGCTCTGATACCACTGATCCAGATCTTGGGGGGAGGCCCCCAAGATCTAAAAGATTGAAATGGATTTTGGGGGGGGAGGCCCCCAAGATATAAAAAATTGAATTTGCCAGTAGAAAAAGAGTAGAATGCCCAATAAACAAATCCACAAAGAATTCTTTTATTAAAACAGATAATAACTATAAGGACTACATTGTGGTAGACAATCTATCCTTTTACAAAATGCGATTTGTTACTTATAGTATTTTTCAGTTACAATACCACGATTCAATTCCATGGGTGAATGAATACCATGGGTGGATGTCACAATACCACGGGCCAATTCCATGGGTGAATGAATACCATGGGTGGATGTCACAATACCATGGGCAAATACCATGGGTGAATGAATACCATGGGTGGATGTCACTTACAATACCATGGGTGGATGCCACTTATAATACCATGGGTAAATTCCATGGGTGGATGAATACCATGGGTTGATACCATTTTCCATTCAGATCAACTAGAGTTTTCTTTCCATGCACTTGTGTGATGCAAGATGGTTAGGGATCGTAAACCCTAAGGAAGAAAAGAATGCTAGTGTGAAGAGCTATGTGATAAAATCGTGTTGAAGCCAAGGGAAGGCTATATAGTGTTGATTCTAGCTTGTTGTGTATCTTTGACGGTGTCTATGATTTTCATGATTTTACCTTGCTAGAGTTTAGAGGGCTAGATATTTTATCAATTTTGTGATAAATTTGTTCACATGTATTTCATTTCTTTTACATATGTATAAAGTATCTTGCGATCCAAAATTCTGTAATTCCAAATTTTATTTTTCTTCTTGAATTGTATTCATGATTAAGTAATTTCCAAGATTTATCATTCATGTTGATTTGATATAACATAGGTTTGAAATTAATAAGTGATTTAACAAAGAAATTGAAGATAAAAAACATATTTCTATTACATAAATTATTGCAACAAAATTTTATTTTTATTTTCAATTCAGTATATGCTTGGAGAAGTATTCCTTAATGCATAAAACTTGTTGCAATTTGTTTGGGATCATCAACTACATGTATGACCAGGAATATGTCTAACTAACATGTCTTTAAAGACCTAATACAATATGTCATAGTGCTCATTTCATAGAAGCAAATTCAACCTAGAAATCTAAAACTTACACTCAAAATTGTCTCAAGTGTACATTTTTAACAAAATGGCATAGTGTACCCAATATAAAAAATGACACCTCATGCCTCAACATGGAAGCATGACATATGGTGACCTTTCATAAACATGATCATATGTCCCATTCATTTATCACTTTCACCCAGACCACCATCATTTGGATCCCAAAAGTTAATCATTATCCTCATACTAGAAGGAGGAGTTCAACTTTTCTTCTTTTGTGGTGTGCTTCATCTCTTTGGAGACTGTTAGAGCCTAGATCGACCTCAAGCTGAAGGGAGGCAGGCCTAGGGTAACCACAAATCATGCTTAACTTGGTAGCTAGCCCCACCAGATGGGGAGAGGGATCTCTCCTTGTCAATCTCGATGGAGATGAATTTTCAAATTTGGATTTTAGGCTAGGTATAGTAGCTCAAAAGGATTTTGTTTGAATTTTGATGTTTAGTTGATGGATCAATTGGAGAAGGCAGATTGGGTCTAGGAAATCAACTCAGGGATAAAGTCATGTTTTGTGAGGCGAGGTAGACAAGGGTTTATGTACTTAAACTGGATTTGAGATGGTAGTTTAAGACAGCTGAGGGGTTGAGGAGGGCATAAAGAAACTATGAGTCCTCTTCAAGCCGTTGGAAACATTGAAAACCAAATGCATTCCTAAGACAAAGCACAAAAATGTATTTTGTCTATTCACCTTGATTCATTTAGCTTTAGAAGAGAAATATAGATTTGGATATATATAAAACATAAGAAAAACTCATTACAAAGAAGAAACAATACATAAACTCACTGTCACAAGAATCCCACAAAAATAGTTGTGAAACCTGGTTTTATTCCTTGCCAAACTGTTGTAGAGATATATAATAGAGTTCAGAGCTTCCATAAGAGTCCAACCTTTGCAAATGATTGAAAAAGTACATAATATGGGCAAGCAAACAACTCATGCTAGCTATCAAGGGCCGAATCCATGAGAAGAGGAGTGGTGTCAACCATATCTAAACTAGGAACACAAAAGTAGGTAGTGGAACAACTTGCCTCTAAAACTTAGGAAACCAATTCATTCATCATCAAAACCACTTGAAACTTTATGTATCTACTGTATGAGGTGTTTTTCATCCATATTTACATCAAATACATCATTTACCATGCATAAATTTACCAAGGAATGAAGAAAAAGTCAATTTCCAAGAAAACTTGGAAAAATTTGGAAATTTAAGCAAAACTGGCAAAATCAGTTTAATGCGTAGTGCCAAAAATTTAATGCATAACGCCATTCTAGGGCCAGTTTTGGAGGCCTTCCCAGTGTCCAAATCAGGTGCAAGTTGTCTTGTTGGAAAGCCCCACCTATCTAGTTTCTGAAACAATTTGATTTTTCTGATTTTGAGCTCATTTGCCCCTCCAAAATTTGATTCTCCCAAGACTGCTTCTTGTGTGACAAAAAGGTGGTAGAGAGGGCACTTTTTGGGTGTTTTTTTTCCCTTTTGGTGACCAAGACCTTGTCCAAATATTCTCAATATTTCTGGATTTACTTATTTTTCCATGCTGATTCCAAATATGCAGGCCATTTTGCAAATAGAGGTCCCCATCAAAAGCGTAGCGCTAGTGGCGCTACGCACCTATTGGGTTTTCCTGTGTTCCAAAATTTAATGCATAGCGCCACTTATTTAATGCGCAATGCCACTTTCAAACCAAGTTTTGGAGGCCATTCCAATGTCCAAAGTGGGTGAAAGATAGTTCATTGGAAAGAGTATTGAGTCTACTTTCCAAAATATCTTGAATTTTTTAATTTGGAGTTCATTTGCCTTGTCCAAAGTCAAATCTCCCAAGACTGGTCAAAATGTGAAAAATAAGGCTGCCTAAATGCAGAGTGCTATTGCAGTCAACTTTTGAAGGTCTTTCTCAACTCCAAATTGAGCTCATGATAGCTCATTGGAAATTTATTTGTGTATAGTTGTCATTTCAAGCATCAAGAAATTTTTTTGGCCAACCAAGGTAGGATAAATCTTGATTTTCCTAAGGTCACTCTAGAGGTGTAGCAACTCTTCTGAGGCAACTATATTTTGACATTTCTCTAAAACCATGACACCTATGTAAAAGGTGAAGGAGGTTCTTCTTCCTTGGCCTATTATGAACAAAAACCTCTCTCACGTTTTCGAAATTCATTTTTCTTGCTCATAAAAATCATTTGAGTAAAACCTATCCCGATGTGTGGAACAATGGATTTGTTGAAATGAAGTGAAATGAAGGGGATAAGGGGCTTCTAAATTCTTGAGAAAGTTTTGGGTAGTAGGGAGGGATGTTAGGAAGTAGGGGAAAGTGGAATTTCAAATGTTGAGTGAGGGGAAGGGGTTCACAAGGGAAAAACACAGGCCTAGTCTAGAAAATTGTCAAATTGTAACAAGAAACTAGGGTTTGTCGGAAAATGAGGAATTTGAGGGATATCAGTGATGGGAAGTGTTTAATAAGGTACATTAAGGATAGGGGAATATGTATGAACATCAGGATACAAGTTTTGTTTATGATTTGACCATCCAAGAGAAATTGCCTTCAAAACCCTAGGAGAGGGAAATGAATCTTACCTAGGCACAACTGAAGCACGAACATGGTGTAAAATGACCCATTGGAACCTGAAATGATGATAAAAACTCTTCGAATGATGGTACACTCAGCTGAATGGTGACATGGACCAAAACTTGGAAAGCTTTGGAAGGAATGAAAACAAACCGTAGACCTAATACCTAGTGACCAAAATTTACTTGAAGACTCACTGAAATGACAAAATTTGACTCTGACACCCTAAGACAACTTTGTAAGAGCATATTTGATCACTGGTGGAAGGTTTCAAAGACTAACACTAACGTTGGCTCCAATGGGGATGGTAGCTCCTTGGAGGTGCCAAGAACCAGGGATATTTGGGAGAGTAGACTAGTGCCTTATCCATTGGACAATGGAGTAAAAAACTCACACTGAAATACATGACTCAAAATTGACGACTTGATGACACAAACTGACTCTGAAAATAACTTGAAATTATTGGAACTATCTTAAAATTGACTCAAGACTTACATAACTGAAACAAGTACTTACTGAGCTTTTTAATGGCAGCAGACCATCGAGATTTGAGGGCTTTCAAATCATGATGACAACCACCTACCTACTGATGAAATATGTACAATCATGTGAAGTGGGTCTTCCAATGTAACCAATCCAACAAATGGCTACTCACTGAAATTCTGCTCTCACTTTCACCGAGCGAGTAGAACGATGTACATGTAAGCAACTCATAATAACAATTGAAACCAAGGCTTATGCTAACAAACCATGAAACATCCATATTCTCTAGTGCTTGCAAAAGAATGTAGAAAGGATCTTGAAAGTCCTGAAGCACTAGCCTGTCTTGAGATCTAGTAGCAAAAATACAAGTACTCCCTTCATTTTGATCTGAAAGAACAACTGATTGTTGTTTGATAGGAAGATATAGAGAAGTATAAGCTTCTGCTGTCTGAGTGTTGGCTGTAAATTCCTCGACCATGAGAAATTATGACTTGAATTCTGGCATACTATCTCTCTCAGGCTCATACTCCTCATTTTCATAGTCTAAGTCATTCTTAAATAGAAAACATTCTTCAAGATTATCAAACATGAAAACCATGATATCATCTTCATCAAGGAAAACAATATCTGTTCGTTGATCTATAAGTCTAATTTCAAGACTGTCCTCACTTTCAAAAGTGGAAGAAGCTTCACTTACACCTTCTTGACGATGCGAACACTGCAAACCTGCATTAGGTTGGGCTGTAACCCGACCTTTCAGGATTTGATCTATCTCATCTTCAGATAGAGGCTTTTTGTTTTCTTTTTCTCAAGCAATTATTGTCTTCTTGAAATAACATGAAAAACATGAATGACAGTCCTCAATTCCCTGGTCTTCTGAAATTTGAAAACATTGTTGCTTATCTTCATATGACATGGCAATCAAATACTCATTAGCCGTACAAGGGAAAACTTCAGATGGTTCTTGAAACTCAAAACTAACACTTCTATCATTTACCACTGAGTTATCCAAGGAAGATTTTTTCACTTACATGAAAAAATATCTCATCTTGTTTTTCATAAAAGGACTGGATTACCTCATCGTGAAGGCTTTGTTCTAATGAAATGAGAACACTTGGGTCAACAACTTTGTCTTCTTCTTTCCAGACAATCTCAACAACAGAGCTCTCCTTCATGGGATTCAGAACAAGGTACTGTTCATCATCACGATCTGAATCTAGATTTGAATTGGCCAACTTGACTTTATCACAATCTGAAATTGAAACTTGATTTCCCTACATACTGTCTTCTGCTATGAGCAGATCTGAAATAAGACCTTCTCTTTCATCATTTTCCATTGTACTAAGACCTTGATCCTACTGCAAATTTTCCTTTTCATCTTGATAAGTATCCTCTAAGCTCTCTTTATGTTGCTGAAATGGATTTTCATATAGGGCTTCTGTGATCTCATCATCCATGAAGTTATCATCTTCATAAATTTTCTCTACATTTTCAATAAAACTATAAATATGTTTGCAACAATTCTGAACTAATATTAAGGATGGACAAGATTCTTTATACCTTTCAAAGAACATGGTATGAAAATATTTAAACAATAAATACAAGCATGCAAAAAACTTTCATACCAAGGTCGGGCTTCACCTTCCAGAGTGGCCATGAATATCTTCATTAAGCAATCTTTAGGAAAATCAACCTTCAACTTGCGAATATGCATGTGAATCTAACAAGATGTAAAACAACATCATTCGTATCATCATCTTTAAACATAGGCAAATTCCTTTCCCAATCTACCTTGAAAATTTTATTTGGGAAACCTGGAATGTGATCTCGGCTCATGGGAGCATATCTTCGATCCAACAAATCCATTTTGATAACAATGAATTCACCAAGAAATTCTTTAGACTACTGGTTATTGAAGAGTAGAGTTGCCTTAAAAATTATGAACCTTGGGATTTTTCGACACTGGAGTTGCCAAGTGAATGATTTCAGCCTTTTGATGTCTGATCGTTGTCCACCATCAACAATCAAATCTAAACTTGATACATTTTGCTAAGGAACATAAAACTACATTCCCTAGTATGGTTGCCACTATGTTAGAGCCTAGATCGACCTCAGGCTGAAGGGAGGTAGGCCTAGGGTAACCACAAACCACGCTTAACCTGGTAGCTTGTCCTACCAGGTCAGAAGAGGGCTCTCTCCTTGTCAATCTTGACAGAGATGACTTTGTCAAATTTGGATTTTAGGCTAGGTATAGTAGCTCAAAAGGATTTTGTTTGATTTTCGATGTTTGGTTGCTGGATCAATTGGAGAAGGTAGATTGGGTCGGGAAATCAACTCAGGGATACAATCATGTTCTGTGGGGCGAGGTAGACAAGGTTTTATGTACTAGAAATGGATTTGAGATGGTAGTTTAAGACAGCTAAGGGGTTGAGGAGGGCGTAAAGAAACTATGAGTCTTCTTCAAACAATTGAAAACATTTAAACCAAATGCATTCCCAAGGCAAATCACAACAATGTATGTTGTCGATTCACCTTGATTCATTTAGTTTTAGAAGGGAACGATAGATTTGGATATATATAAAACATAAGAAAAACTCATTACAAAGAAGAAACAATGCATAAACTCACCGTCACAAAAATCCCACAAAAATAGTTGTGAAACCTGGTTTTATTCCTTGCCAAACTGTTGTAGAGATATACAATAGAGTTCAGAGCTTCCACAAGAGTCCAACCTTTGCAAATGATTGAAAAGTACATAATATAGGCAAGAAAAAAACTCATGCTAGCTATTAGGGGTCTAATCCATGAGAAGAGGAGAGGTTTCAACCATATCTAAACTAGGAACACAAAAGTAGGCAGTGGAACAACTTGCCTCTAAAACTTAGGAAACCAATTCATTCATCATCAAAACCACTTGAAACTTGATGTATCTACCCTATGAGGCGTTTTTCATCCATATTTACATCAAATACATCATTTACCATGCGTACATTTACCAAGGAATGAGGAAAAATTCAATTTCCAAGAAACCTAGGAAAAATCTGGAAATTTAAGCAAAACTGGCAAAATCAGTTTAATGCGTAGCGCCAAAAATTTAATGCATATTGCCATTTCAGAGCTAGTTTTGGAGGTCTTCCTGGTGTCCAAATCAGGTGCAAGTTGGCTTACTGGAAATCCCTACTTGTCTAGTTTCTAGAACAATTTGATTTTTCTGATTTGGAGCTCATTTGCCCCTGCAAAAGTTGATTCTCCCAAGACTACTTCCTGTGTGGCAAAAACGTGGCAGAAAGGGAACTTTTTGGATGTTTTTTCCCTTTTGGTGACCAAGACCTTATCCAAATATTCTCAATATTTTTGGGTTTACTTATTTTTCCATGCTGATTCCAAATATCCAGGCCATTTTGCAAATAAAGTTCCCCATCAAAAGCGTAGCGCGAGTGGCGCTACAGACCTATTGGGTTTTCCTGTGTTTCAAAATTTAATGCGTAGTGCCACTGATTTAATGCGCAGTGCCGCTTTAAAACTTAGTTTTGGAGGCCTTCCTAATGTCAAAATTGGGTGAAAAATAGTTTGTTGGAAATGTTATTGAGTCTACTTTCCAAAAAATCTTGAATTTTTTAATTTGGAGTTCACTTGCCCTGTCAAAAGTCAAATCTCCCAAGACTGGTCAAAATGTGCAAAATGAAGCTCCCTAAATGCAGAGTGCTGTTGCAGTCAACTTTTGAAGGTCTTTCTCAACTCCAAATTGCGCTCCTGATAGCTCATTGGAAAGATATTTGTGTCTGGTTATCGTTTCACTCATCAATAAAGTCATTTGGTCAACCAAGCTAGGAGAAATCTTGATTTTCCTAAGGCCACTCTAGAGGTGCAACAACTCTCCTGAGGAAACTATATTTTTGAAATTTATCTAAAACCATGACACCTATGTAAGAAGTAAAGGAGGTTTTTCTTCTTTGGCATATTATGAACGAAAACCCCTCTCAATTTTTCTAAATTCATTTTTTCTTGCTCAGAAACAACATTTCAGTAAAACCTATCTCGATGTGTGGAACAGGGGATTTGTTGAAATGAAGTGAAATGAAGGGGATAAGTGGATTATAAATTCTTGAGAAAGTTTTGGGAAGTAGGGAGGGATGTTAGGAAGTAGTGGAAAGTGTAATTTCAAATGTTGAGTGAGGGGAAGGGGTTCAAAAGGGAAAAACACAGGCCTAGTCTAGAAAATTGTCAAATTGTAGTAAGAAACTAGGATTTATGGGAAAATGAGGAATTTGAGGGATATCAGTGATGGGAAGTGTTTAATAGGGTATATTAAGGATAGGGGAAGGTGGATTAACATCAAGATACAATTTTTGTTGATTATTTGACCATCCAAGATAAATTACCTTCAAAACCCTAAGAGAGAGAAATGAATCTTACGTAGGCACAACCAAAGCACGAACAAGGTGTAAAATGACCCATTGGAACCTGAAATGATGATGACAAATCTTTGAATGATGGTACACTCAGCTGAATGGTGACATGGACTGACACTTGGAAAGCTTTGGAAGGAATGAAACAAACCCTAGACCTAATACCTAGTGACCAAATTTTACTTGAAGACTCACTGAAATGACAAAATTTGACTTTGACACGCTAAGACCACTTTTTAAGAGCATATTTGATCACTGGTGGAAGGTTTCAAAGACTGACACTAACAAAGGCTTCACTAAGAAAACACATTCTCACTATATTTTTTTCCACAATAAATTACACACTTACAAACTAACTATTTATATTTCAATCCCATGAAATTCACTGAGACACTATAATCAACGAAGAGGGTATCATCCTCCTCCACAACCAAAACCTCTCATAAATGCCACCCTAGAATAGCCACAAGAGTCAGAGCATTGAATTCGGACAAAATATGCCTAATATTAATTCAATTCATCATAAGAGAAAAAATAATAAATAATTGATCTCACTATGAATGTTTCCCCCAGTGGTAGAGATTCACTCGTAGGTGAAGCACTGGATTGCACAATTAATCAAAATTTGTCGGGTCTATGGATGTAACCTTTGTGGTTGAATGAGATGGCGAAGGTGGTGGAAGTAGGTGACAATCAACACCCATGGGTTATACTAATTAATTTCATTCCTTGGTCGAGGTAAGTTGGATACCAAACACCAGGCCAATATGATGATAAAGGTGGGAGAACAGTGGACATTGGTGAATTATGTGAAGGGGTAAGAGTGGATAATTGAGAAATGGAGGAACATTAATACACATTTATAATATTTCTATTAGTAAACCAAAATAAGATAATGAAATAAACATTTAAATAAAATCTAATTTGACAGATGATACCTGAGAAATGGAACATATGTCTACCTTAGGTGGGCTTGGCTCCTCCCATAGTGTCACCACAATATGTAAAAATATTAAAATAACACTATAATTATAATCAAACTAAAATAATTTATATTATGGACTAAAATCATGTGAATTTTTTTGCAAGGAAGGTAGTTTTAGTTCAACATACCTAACAAATGAATAAGTGGCATCAAATGTTGCATTTGTGGCCAAAATCAACATTGATGCATCGATAGGGTTGGGGGGAGTGTTATCAAGGCATAACAATTGAAAACAACACATAATTAAATAAATAAGGAAACAAACAAACAATACATATATATATAATAGAAAGATGGTCAAGCTAATAACCTCCTCCATAAATCTTTGTTGCTTACTACTCTCCAACTAGCCATAATATTTTTTTCTCACAAATGCTACATTTGTGAGGCTCAAGTGAGACTCAACGTGACCTTTGTTGGTAAAGCCCTATTGCAAAGTCAAATGGTCCAACCCCACCACAAAATTAGTTGTGGGTCGCTCCTTGCCTGATGATGCCACCAAGATACCATGCTACACTATCATGCAACTTAATGTGGCTAGCATCATCTAGGCCTCAACAATGCTATATATAACTAGAAGATGTTGGAAAGGGGGGTTGGGCCTTCCTCTAGGTGGATGAGGATGTAACAACCCTAGTTAAAAATCCATGTAAAAAATATATAAGACCATGGTCATGGGACACATATTCCAAGATGAATGGTGGGAAAAACATCCTAGTGGGTGTTCATTTGGTTATTAATGGTTAAGGAAATTTGCAAAGGCAAAAAGGCATTTTGGCACATTTATTTATGAAAATAATGGAAATTAGGAGAAAAGGGAGGTGAAAGGTTACAAGTTGCATGTGAGGAGGAAAATGAAGGAAAATGGAGAAAATAGAGACCTCATTCATAAAAAGGCTTCTGATGATCAGTTGGTAACCTTCTTTTCAGTTCAGTTTTGGAGCTCTCTCATTATTCTCTCTATCTCATACTCTTGGAGACTTAGAGTTTTCTTGGAGCACTCTTAGAGGGTGTGGCATACTTGGATTTTGGAGCAAAAAGGACAAGGAAGAGAAGGAAAGTGCAAGAGGACATCAGGATCAAAAACTACATTAGATTTTGTTTGTAGGTATCGAGTTGCATGTATGTTTTCCTCACTAGTTTTGGCATGCATGACATATGCATGTGGTTTGTTGATTGTATATGTCATGGGCATGGAGGACAGATGAGATTGATAGTGGATTTCCTAGTCTTGCCATTTCCTAGATAGCCATGGAGATCGTGGGTTTATTTCATTGTTTTGTTTTGGTTGGTTCTCATGTTCCTTAGCTTGGGTTGAGTTATTAGTCCTGGAAGCCTTGGTTGGACAAATGCTCTGGAAGACCTGTAACAACTTGGGTTGAGTTACTAGTCTTGGAAGCCTTGGTTGGACAACTGCTCTGGAAGCCCTTGGTGGGTTGCGTTATTAGTCCTGGAAGCCCTACTTGGACAAACGCTCTAGAAGCCCGAGAAAAGTTGCGGGTTGAGTTACTAGTCCTGGAAGCCTTGGTTGGACAAACACTCTAAATCCTTGGAAGGTTTGGATATAGACCAATTTGATGATGGTTTTGTGATGTCTGACCATGAGGTGGAATCACTGTTTAATGGGTTGATGTGGACGATCTCTGGAAGCCCTGAATGGTTTTTATTGTTGTGTTTTATGAGATCCCACATTCATGCTTGGAATATGCAACAAGGGTAAATGGATGAAGAGAGATTTGGCTCAGCCATTCTACGGTCAGGTTGAACATGGTAGTCCCATATCGGGTTGGATTTTGCATCATTAATATGAGGTTATCTCTTCTTGTTATCTCATGAGTATTATACTATTTTATATGTGGATTCTATGTCTATTGTATCCTTGGTATTTCTTTTGTTATTATGCTGGTTATGAATATGTATTATGACAATGACTATGTATGGCTCCCATCATGTTTTTACTTGGATATGAATGAACAATGTATCTATGACCTAGTGGATGAAATTGCAACCAGAGTGATAAAGAAACAATTCCTCATAGTAAATCTCAGATAAGTATGATACCCCTATGCTCAGATATGTTATTTACACCTATAAATTACATATTCATGATATGTTTGGTGAAATGCCTGTCATGGCTAGTAGGGGTCCAGTCAAGGTCTTATTCAAGTAAATGCATTAGTACTGTTATTTCCATGTTATCTTACTGTTCTGAAGGTGTCATTCAATTCTAGGCAGTAACCTGGGCTCTAGGCCTGAAAATGTGGCTTAAATATCGGGGATGTTGGCACATAACTGAGAAAAATAGTCCCTAGACACTGACTTGCAAGCCTGTGAGAGCGTCTAGAGGTCCCTGGACGCTGGCATGCCCATAGCATGAGAGCGTCCATATTTCAAGTGTTTCAAAATTTCAGTGGGACTTGGGGGATGGTTGGAAGAAAGGTTGGATTGGTTTGTGAGGGTCCTAATGATGATGTTGAATGTATGTATGGTGTGTTTTCGTTGATTCCACTTCCTGAACATGACTTAGGAGGTTGAATCATATCATAGTGGCCTCTCATCGCATGTTTACCCCAACTAGCTTGTTGCTTGGGTAGATGTGGGAGGAAGGTGTATAGAGTGGTATCAAAGCATGGTTCACCCCTTGGACTAGATGGGCGGTGTGTTGGTCATGCATTCATGTCAGTTGCATATGTTTTCCTCATGCTCGTAGTCCATTAACATGTTGAATTTGCATGATATTGATCATGATTGTAGTGATTTCACCATGTGAAGGTTGATGGTGTTTTTTGGGGGGGATATGTCGTCATGAGTTTATGGTTGTATATGCATTTGTTATGCATTTCGATGTCTATATGTTGTTATGCATGCATTGTCATGGTTATGGTTATGCATGTATGGTAGGTCATATATGCATTGTGAGGTCATTGTATGCAATTAGGTCATCATGATGTTATTGGTATGTTGTGATGCTAATGTGTTGGTTGAGATAGAGCAGGAGATGAAGATCATCAAAGTGAAGTTGCAACATTGGACCTTGAGGCACGAGCATGTCGTCATACATGTTTTTATGTTTGGCATGCATGTATGTAGGTTAAAGATTGTTATATGCATTATGATTACGCCTTTTATTTTATTGTTGTTATGGTTACATGTATGATAGATGTTATTTGATTAGTGTAGTGATATTCACATGTGTTGGATAGTCATGAACGATAGTAACCTATGGTGGTATGCATTTCTATTATTATTTTCGATTAGATAACTTGATGATTATGTTATATGTTGTTGATGAGTGTGTTATAGGTTAACTTGTCATTGTTATATGATATTTAGCTTGATGAATATGTTATATGTTGTTGATGAGCATGTTATAGGTTAACTTGTTGTTATATGTTAGTTAACTTGATGAGGGTTATTACATTAAGATATTGATGTTATATGTATCATACTAAGTTGGATTGGTCTATGTGAATGGTTAGGGTTGTGACATTCAAGTATGAGTTAATATGTTGTGATATTATGTCATACTAATCTAGTCTGATTGTGTATATGTGATTATTATGTATGAATGATAAATGTTTATGAGCTTATGATATAGACATGATAGCTAGTGACTATTATGGATATCATGACTTTATTTATGGTTGAATTGATATGTTGTGAAGTTATACTGTGCTAACTAGATTGATTGTGCAGACAAGATAGCCTCCCCTAAGACACATTAAGGTATGAGTTTGCTTAAGTCATATATTTGGTGCTTGAGTGTTTGATTATGTCGTTTATTTGGTGTCTGAGTGTTTGCTGTCTATCATGTCATCTATCCGTTTTCTGAATGTTTGATTACTTGAATGATATGAGTATGTTTCTATAAGATTGCATGAAGAGATGATCCTGTTTTAAGATGGTTGTACTAACACATATGTGTTGAGATAGTTGATATGTACTTGAGTGTAATAGGTGACAATTGTAGAATTATGTCTAGTGACTATGAATTGACTATGGATTATGACATGATTGTTAGTCTTGGTTAATGTTGATTTCAAATTGATAGATATGCTTGTCTTGATATTTGGAACATGTTATTGACATGCGTAAACAGTTGTAGGAAACATTCTTTTTATTAGCGTGACAAGTTAACAATTGATGTGTTCATATAACTAACAGTTGGGTGATGTGATAGTATATAGTAAGCCTCAATTGCAACAAGGTAAAAAGGTAAAAGAAAGGAATTGGGCAATAATCTCCTTTGTCTATGTTTGGAAACCCTAGTTCCAAAC
This sequence comes from Pinus taeda, assembly GCA_000404065.3. Lineage (NCBI taxonomy): Eukaryota > Viridiplantae > Streptophyta > Pinopsida > Pinales > Pinaceae > Pinus > Pinus taeda. The sequence goes on from APFE031573664.1 coordinate 110,804, forward strand.
AAATGAGTGATTTACATACAAGAATTCTTCTTAACCTTGATTTCGTTTGACGTTATGGGGTGTGTGTTATGTTCATGGACATGTATTTGGCAGGTACAACCGTTGGTGTTTAGTTATAGCTAGATTTTTCAATGGAATTGGACTCCCTTGAGACATGGCATAGATGTGTTCAGTTACAAGGCAGTGTGCCTGGCACAACAAGATGAGGTAACTAGTATATTATATATTTATTCATGCATTGACAATTATGTATTTATGGTACTATGATGCAAGGGATTGCATGGAAAAGGAGATTTCCATGAAGTTGTGAAGAAGGCTCAGCTTGGGCTTCCCTTTGAGACTTTGGAAACCATGGGAATTGAGTCATGGTGTCTGTTGTTAGTCTTGTGCTTTTGGTATTTTGGTGATTTTTTGTGCTTGATTGTGGTTTTGTTTGAGTCTTGCGCATGGCCATGCCACTTTGTTTCTAGAGTCACATTGTTATTGTTTTTCATGTTTTTCTTCTTATTTGTTTCTTGTCTTGCCTTTTAATTTTTGAGTCTTGGGAATTGGTTGGGAAAGAGGAAATTTAATGGATCTTAGGAGAGATGAATGAAACCTAGCAGGTGATGTAAGACCTGGATGAAGCTCGATGGATATATAAGGGCAGCTAAAGGCAAGCATGTAACGACTAGTTGGATTGGTTGGGTCCATAGGTCTAAAGGGATGATGGCATGAAAATCATGAGAAAAGTAATCATGAAAGGTAAAGTGAATGGATTTGAGGCATCATATGCCTTGGCTATGTTGGGAACTGTTGTTCTCGATGTTGCGTATGTTTTACACGCATAAAGGGAGTTCTCTTAACCTTGACTTTATGATATTTGGTGATTACATTGTGATCAACAATATGCTAATGTCTATATGTGTATACATGTATGTATATATGTCATGTCTCACATGGTCATCATGGATCATGATAATTTTATGTTAATGTCTATATGTACATATGTATGTCTGTATGTCGTTGATTGACTAGATCATTATTATTTTATGATGATGTTTAAATGTATATATATGTAGCTATGTATGTTGTTGTATGACATGGTTGTTGGGCCGTGAATACGACCACTTTTTAAACACTTATTTTATCCATTTTTACTCTTCTTTATCATGTCATTTATTATAATTTATTATATAAATCCATTTTATAATATTTATGATCTTATGGATGAATATTATTTATTCTCCTTTATTTCTAATAAATTGATGATTATGCATGATTTTATCAATGCTAGTTTTAATAATTGGTTGTAACATTATTCACCATTTTTAGCCTCCAATACAATTTCCAGATTGAAGATTTGATCATTAAATATTCCAACTCAGAAATTCGCTGGAATAGGAAGTGACAATTTCGCGGTTGAGATTTTGAGCAAATGAAGAAGAATATGGAAAAGCCGGAATATGGGTTTTATCCAAAACAGACCAAATTAACTTTAATGAAGAACGGTTTGCTAAAATTCGGTTTGTATTGAGAGAAATGCAGGGTTCGTTGAGCATAATTTTCTCAGATTTGCTGTGTGGCCATTTTCCAAGTCTCAGTTGCAAAGCCAAATTCGCCTTGCTCTTGTTGAAAGATGAATGTAAATATATTTTGTTGTTGATAAATTGGTTGGAAACAATCCAATTTTGTAATAATGATCATATTGTAATCATCACAGTTGTAACCGCTCTCTGCTGTAATCAGAACAGAGATCAGAGAAGGGAAATGGAGAATTGAGGATTCAGAATTGGAGATTCAAGAATGATGATGGATTATTCATGATAGGATAGGAGGAAGAAGAGATTGTTGCATATTATAATTCTCAAAGCTTCAGCTGTTGTAATGATTTCATATTTTAATGATTAATACTTGATTTGGGAGTTGCTGTTCATTCTTTTCATCTGAAGTAGCCTAGCAGCATCCGCTGGTAGTTAAGGGCCCAACCTCTGGTGGATTACGCTGCTGCTGTGTATCATATCTTTACAATTGCTGCCGTGTGATGGTTTGATTTAATTCTTATTCCCTTGAATTGCATTGCGTTACAGTTTCATGCTTTTACAGCGTGCTGTTATAGTATTTTATGAAATTGTTTTACTGCACAAGTTGAGATTGAATCGTGTGGCTATTCTTTTCCATCATAACAGAGATTATTATCCTTTTCAACTTATATTGTTATGCTGTTCATTTCAAATGTAAAGCTTCGCTGTTCATTTCAGACTTTGATGTTCACTACAGATTGCTGTTCATTTCTATTGAAATAGCTTTGTTGTTCATCCCAGTAATTTAACAATTGTCCATTCATTATAACTATAATAGTTTGCCTGCTCATTTCTAATACTTAGCACTGATGTCCATTTACTTTCTGCAATTATTTAAGCTTGCCTTCCAGCATTCTTATAGTTAGCACAATTGTCTCATTTTCATTAAGCTGCAGTAATACAATTGATTTAGTTCTTTGCAATTTCCAATTAGTTATTTAGTGTTGTGTGTGAGATCAACAACTGTAAAGGACATTGGCTATTGCTTCCTAAGTTCTCAGATTGTGGATCTTGTTTATGCTTGATTTAATTTATATTAGTTAAACAAGGAATGAGTTATTGCTACTGCATCCTTGACTGATAAATTGCTGTAGTTTACTGAGTGAATGATTTAAGTTTCAGAATGTTAAGTTTCTTTTAATTGTAAGTAGATTCTATTTCTAGCTTTCGTTTACTTTTGGATTTTAAGCACTATACTGCAAAACATTACTCTTAAGTAAATAACTGCCTCAGACTGAGTACACTCTTGAAATAAAAATTCGTCCCTGGGTTGACAGTTAATGTGAAGATAATTAGGAGATAAAAAGACACGTTTTTATCGCTCAACATTTTGGCGCCGTTGCGGGGGAGAGTGTAGCCATTTTTATTGAGTAGTGTGCATCTGATGAGTGCCTGTTAGGAAAGAATTGGATATTAAAAACGGAAGGTAAGAACTTGCGTAAGAAGCATGTAGAAGCCCTGCCCCCCGCCCTCTTTCCAACATAATTGTTAACGAACTTAGGATAAATGTTTGAATTTTTGTGTGAATGACTAAAAAAAATAAAAAAATAGAAACTTTGAAAAACAAATCTTATGATTTCACTCAAGTGGTGATGTAAGCACTACCCATTTCACTAACTGATTGACAGGAACATTTGAAGAAGGAGCCTCAAAGAAACACATGAAGAACATCTTCTATTATGGTAAGAAATGACTCACATTTCTACTTTTGAATTTCCTATCAAAGATCTAGGAGGAGTGACACAAATGCACATAATTCCCCCATCTTCTCTACCAAATTTTCATGGTTTGAAAAATGAAGACCCAGATACATTTTTGTTTGAGTTCGAAATACTTTGTACAGGATATGATTATTGTACTAATTATCAAAGATTGAAAGTGTTTCCTCTTACTCTAAAAGGAGCATCTCTCCAATGGTTCATGAGCCTAGGTGGGAATTGCATCCAAACATGGGAGGACATGAAGAACATATTCTTGAAGAAGTACCAAGACTATTGCAAGGCTAATGAAGAAAATTTCAATATGATACAAGGGGAAGATGAAAGCTTGGAGGACTATGTAGATTGATTTCAATACAACCTTCAAAAGTCAAAGCATAAGTATTTGGAAAAAAAAATCTTAAAAACACTCTTACTCAAAGGAATCAAAGATGAAATTTTAGAACTCTTACATATAATAGGAAAATGTGATGTTTTTCAGTTATCATATGATGATGTTCGTGAATTGTGCATAAAGTATTCAAGAGGAATCTCCAAGGTTGGTAAGAATTCTAGAGATGTTTGTTCCTTCTTTTCCAAATCTGCTACAAGATCAGAAAAGATAAGAGATGAAATAAATGTTTTATTTGAAAATTTTAAAGTTGATTTTATTAGCTCTCTAAGTTCAAAATTGGATGCTTTGCAGGTTCAGAAAAATCAAGAATTTGATGAAGTGTTTTGCCCTCATTACCGAAAAGAGCATCCCGTAGATAGTTTTTCTTCCTTATTTAGGATGGAAGTATCATATCAAAGAGATGAGGAAGCTGCAACAAGGTCAAAACCATGGAAATCATGGCCTACAAGTATGGTACAAAACACTTCCTCTCCATTCTCTTACTTGCATTATCCATTATGGAATACTAATGTGTTAGGGCAGCCATGCCAACCTCAATATAACCACCACCAATCTTGTCTACAAGTTTGGCATGGTTCACCTTATGATTGCATGACTACTCTCCCTCATCTTGTAGCACAAACACATCATCCATATTCTTCACCAACTTTTCCACAACATATTGCTTGCCCATCAAAACTCAATCAACTACATCATCAAAATGCTCAATTCCGTACACAATTGCCTCCTCAACTCATTCCACACCCCCACCACAATAAACTAGTACAACATGCTTACAATGTTGAACTGCAAAATTTAGCCACCCTTCCCACCCATTCTATCTCACATGCGCCATTAGAGAAAACTTACAATGAGATTCAGAATGTTCAAAATTCAAAAATTGTAGAAGTTATGGGAAAAAAATGAAGTTTCTTTTAGTATGCATCAACAAGCCAATTTAAAAGCTTAAGAACTTCATGATATGATGGCTATGGGAAATCAAGAAAATAAAGGATATATTGAAGATTGGTTTCACTCCATCATTCATTTGCAACATCACTCCATACTTCAACAATTTTTAACACCATCTTTTCAAGGGAAGTTGGCTTTTCATACCCTAATATTCATTAATATGCATTTTTTAAATTTGGTATGTGCATATATGAAGCCTTATTTCGAAAATAGTTCCACTGCAAGTACTCCTATACATATTCATATTCATTTTTCTAATCAAAATAGGTTAGTGTAGAAAATAAATAAATAAGGACATAAACAAATACATTTTGTTTTTATGTAAAACTAGTTGTTTTTTGTTGCAACACACTATCGAAATCAACATCGATGATAAATGTTTTAATTCATTTGTGTATGTAGATGAATTATAATATAAATAATAGTTCTACAAACACTCATATTCATTTTTACCACCAATTTGAAAAAATGCTTGAATGTCATTTTTTTTGGCTTGTGGGTTTGACAAAATTTCTGAAAACACAGTCGGGACAGTCATGTTTTGAGGGGCCAAAAGAGAATATTTTTAAAAACCTATTTCTATTCTAAGTATCCCTTGATGTATACTTTCCAAACCAATTTGAATCACTCAATTTTGATTTGAAACGAAAAAGTTAGAACCAAAACATTGACAGGGTGTTTAGCGGGAAACTCAGGAACAGAGTTGGGACAATAGATTTTTGGAGGCCTAAATGAATGAATTTTTAAAACCTGTTTTTATGGTAAATTATCCTATGAATCTAATTTACAAGGCAATTGGAATCACTCATTTTAGATATCGTATGGGGAAGTTACTATCAAAATACTGACTGTCTATCGTAAATCAGCACTCTTAAAACTTTGTTTTTCCGGCTGTTCCTTAGAGTATTTGACCTATCAATTCTTCTTGTCTTCAAAACCTGTTTCTATTGGAGTTGAATAAATGAATCTAATTTTATTTTCAATTTGAATCATTTGAATCCGACATCAAAGGAAGAATCTATGCTTAAAACATTCACTGTTGTTCTAAGTGGGGTAATCGAAAATGACTTTGTTATGCAGGTTGTTCTAACTAAAATTGACATATCATATCATTGAATTTTTAAAACCCGTTTCTATTGTAGATACAACTTTGAATTAGCTCTCATTTGGATTTAGAATCACTCAATTTGGACGAAAAACAAAGAAGTTGTGATTAAAACACTGCTGGTTAGTATAGTCGACCACTGCTCTCCCGCAGGTGACAAATAAAATTTACTTTGTTATTTTATCCGTGGATTTGTTCTGCAGAGTAAGTACTTGTTAGTTTTTTGCATAATTCTTGGATTAAGGGAGTTCACGCACCTCCCTTTCTCCATGATTTAATGTTTTATTGCAGGTAGATACTCGTTTTTTGTAGGTCCTAGAAAAAAAGAAGGTCAATTTATGGACGAGTGATTATTGAAAGAAATTTAATGAAACAAGGGAATTTCATCCAACTCACTACCCAACAGATTCATAATAGAAGAAATGAAGAATTGATTTCCATTTGAATATTCATGTCATGTCTTTGCTGCCAAAACATTTTTCAAAGAGATCATTTTTTTCTTCACAAAGCTGTTGTAACTTAATTTATTTATTTACATATTGTTTTTAAATGAATTGTTGTTTCTTTTCTGATCTCTCTTATATTTTGTGTTTCAGGTGTTGCTTTCTTCAAATTGTAACCCATCCTCAGCATCAATGCCGTGAATAGCTAATTTGTTTTTTGCATGCTTGCATTTTATGATTGTCCATTTTGCTGTTCCTTTTCCACATTTTGCTGTTCATTTTCGAATGGAACAACACTTCTACTCTTTCACGTTTTGCTGTTCCTTTTCGAATGGAACAACATTTTTTCACTTTCATGTTTTGCTGTTCCTTTTCGAAATGGAACAAAACTTTTGCACTTTCACGTTTTGCTGTTCCTTTTCGAATGGAACAACACTTCTGCATTTTCACATTTTGCTGTCCTTTTTCGAAATGGAACAACATTTTTGCACTTTCACGTTTTGCTGTTCCTTTTCGAATGGAACAACACTTCTGCACTTTCACGTTTTGCTGTTCCTTTTCGAAATGGAACACCACTCCTGCACTTTCACGTTTTGCTGTTCCTTTTCGAAATGGAACAACACTTTTGCACTTTCATGTTTTGCTGTTCCTTTTCGAAAGGAACAACACTTTTGCACTTTCACTTTTTCGCTGTTCATTTCCGAATGGAACAACACTTCTGCACTTTCACATTTTTGTTGTTCCTTTCCGAAGGAACAACACTTTCACATTTTTGCTGTTCCTTTTCAAAAGAACAACGTTTTCGCATTTTTTTGTTCCTCTTAAAAAACAACACTTTTTCACATGCATTTTTTCACTGTTCCTTACAAGGAACAACACTTTTTCGTGTGTATTTTTTCGTTTTGGTGTGCATTTCCTTTGTTTTTCCCTACAAGGAACAACACTTTTTGAGTGTTTTTGCTGTTCCTTCAAAAAAGCAACACTTTGGGAATATTTTCGAGAGCAACCCTTCCTTCCTCTTGTAGGATTATTCCTAGTTCATCTCAATCACATTTTACTGATTCTCTTTCATGGCATGAAGTACACTACTTTTATGAGGACAAGAATTATGGATTCTATTGAAGCAAGTTAATATCATTCACGTTATGATATTTAACAAGACAACTCCTTGATGATAACTTATTTTCAAAAGGGACACAATTATTTATATACTACTTTACTGCATTATTTTCTGTTGTACATGATATTGATTGATCATCTTAATACCATGCTATTTCCACCCTTCATGGTTATAATCTTCTCTGTCTGCAATAAATGAAATTATGGGTATATTTCCTTTTTCAATTGACATGTTCAACTTCTTCCACCATCCCTGCTCTTAAGGAGTACTGAGCCTCCCTCTTTTTATCATAAAAATGTGTAATAACAACAAATTTTTGTTCGCAGATGGAGGATGATGGGTCTCATTACGAGCCAGCCTACCATGTTCATAAGGCTGTAACAAAGTGACATTCTCATTATGGCCACCACACTAGGGTTATGATCCATTGGATAGCCAAATTATCCTTGGAACATGATGTCTCATCACGAGCCGACCTGATCACTTTTGCTACATCCCAGTGAATGGCAGTGTGGTTATCTGGTTACCATGCCAGCACATTGATCTCTTCTGTAGAACAACACTGAACTCTCCATTTATAAATTGAGGATCCTGGCTCATATGGGTTAAAAAGCAACCCTGCCGAGGCTATGGACGTCTGCTGGCAGCAAAGGCTCTGCTTATGGTTATGAAGTTATATCTTATCGTAAATTATTACTATAATACCCTTTTCTTATTTTTTATTTTTATCAGAGAAGTTATTTCCTTAATTTTCCCTGTTTTGAATCTTTATACATGAGAAATTGTTTTATGATCAATCACATCATTTTCAGCTAGAATACCGATAGTAAAGTATATTTTTGGCATATTGCTGTCTTTTTTCTTTTTCGCATAACTTATCATCAATCCAAAGCATCCTATCTTTTATTCATAATTATCTTTACACACTCTGCTCTCATTATAACGATAACCCTCACTGTTCTATAATTGATATGTGTACTCTGCTTCATTTACTACTATATTGTTCATTCCCTTGCCTTGCCGTCAACACAACACCTTTCATATGCTTTATGGTCATGGAATCCCTTTTCCAATTGGAGGGGGGAATGTATGCCTTATGGGATAACATGCGATATGGTTATTGCACTTTGCCATAACTTGTTGATTTGACAAACTATTAGTATTGCATGTATACAAAAGTTTTTCTGATTGAAATTTTTGCATGCATCTTACCTGTTGCTATTCAAAACTAACAATATGGATTCAAGAACATTGTATGCAAAATAGTGATTTGTTTACAGGAGAACAAAAAGTATGGGGGGAAACTCTATTCACAACATGACCACACTATTGCAACTAACAAAAGAGGCTTGAGCAACTCGCGAACACGAACGATTCTTCAGATATGATGTGCTTGCCTGGATTCCACCTTTAGCATCACTTTCAGCACCAACTCTGCCTACATCCGCTTCAATGAATTCCAGTCCATATATGTCATTCCACATTGTTTTTTTCGGAGGTAAAATTTGAGGTAAAATAGCATAATTTTCTGATTTATTACGAATTTAGGAGAATTTAATGCAATCTATTTCGAGCCTTATTTATCATCCTTCATTCCACATCTTTACCACTTCCCATTTTTCAGCGGCATACCATCTTTCAGTTTGGGGGAGTGTTTCTTTCCTTCATTTATTTCTTATGACCATGTTATTAATATTCTTTATCATTCATTGCTATTCTTATTCATTCTTAACACCTCCTTCATTCCATGCTGTTTTACACCAAGCATAGAATTCAACTGATGGTAGCAACCACCTCAATTTGTTTTCTAGCATCGCATGAGGGCATGCTAATTCTTCAGATAGGGGGAGGAATTGCTTCGCATGATAGATGTTTTTTGTTTTCTTTCTCATTTAAGGCATACAATTTCAGTGTAGAAATTGATTTCCACATATTTTTAAATCTATGAACTCAATTTTTGTGATCTCTAGAAAACACAGACATATTATTAAAATACACATACCCAGATAATTTCAAGTTAAATCAGTTCATAAAATTTCGGAAATCATGCACTATCACCTACAACCATTTTGTTTATATCTCATGATCCGTGCATCAAAACAATTTGATTTTTGGATCATAGAGGCATTCATATATTACAAATTTACTTGCAACATTTTAACAAAAGCTGGTTTGTAGTTTTTGGGAAAATGGTTAATGAAGGTTGCTGTCACTTATATCATATTTTGCTGCAACTTTATTGTTATGCCTTCATCAATATTGCTAAAATTGAATATTCATTAATTGAGGAAGAATTCATTTGTTCTATCCATTTCATGAGCTGAGATCAACAATTTTTTTTATTGCTTGGTTAACACATGGGTTTTGTCTTTGGGTTGCATGAGGACATGCAATATATTCAGTTTTTTGTTGCATGAGGACATGAAATATATTCGATGTGGGGGCATGTTGGGCCGTGAATACGACCACTTTTTAAACACTTATTTTATCCATTTTTACTCTTCTTTATCATGTCATTTATTATAATTTATTATATTAAATTCATTTTATAATGATTTATGATCTTATTGATGAATATTATTTATTCTCTCCTTATTTCTAATAAATTGATGATTATGCATGATTTTATCAATGATAGTTTTAATAAATTGGTTGTAACATTATTCACCATTTTAGCCTCCAATACAATTTCCAGATTGGAAGATTTGATCATTAAATATTCCAACTCAGAAATTCGCTGGAATAAGAAGTGACAGTTTTGCGGTTGAGATTCTGAGAAAATGAAGAATAATCTGGGAAATCCGGAACATGAGTTTTGTCCAAAACAAACCAAATTAACTTTATCAAAAAATGATTTGCCAATTGAGAGAAACACAGGGTTCTTTGAGCATAATTTTCTCAGATTTGTTGTGTGGCCGTTTTCCAAATCTCGGCTGCAAAGCCAAATTCACCTTGCTCTTGTTGAAAGATGAATGCAAATATATTTTATTGTTGATCAATTGGTTGGAAACAATCCAATTTTGTAATAATGATCATATTGTAATCATCATAGTTGTAACCGCTCTCTGCTGTCTGTGTATTTAAATCAGAACAAAGATCAGAGAAGGGAAATGAAGAATTGAGGATTCATAATTGGAGATTCAAGAATGATGATGGATTATTCATGATAGGATAGGAGGAAGAAGAGATTTTTGCATGTTTTAATTCTCAAAGCTTCAGCTGTTGTAATGATTTCATAGTTTAATGATTAATACTTGATTTGAGAGTTGCTTTTCATTCTTTACATATGTTGTGCATATGTTGTACATTTTTCATCTGTGATGTTGTGTGCATGTAGTGTGATGTATATATATTGTGCATACATGTTTTTTATGCAACATTATGTATAGGGTGGTACATATGGTGTTGTATGAATATTGCATATGTAGTGTTGGGTATAGATGGTGGTATGTACATGTTGGGTTTGCGGTGTTGTGTACATATTGTACGGTGCGCATGATGGATATGTGGTGTTGTGTGCATATGGTGTTGTACACATGTTGTATATGCAAGTTTGTGTACATAGGGTGATATGTACATGTTGTATATGTAGTGTTATGTATATATGGTGTTGTTTACATGATGTACATGTGGTGTTATGTACATATGGTGTTGTGTGCATGATTGTACAAGTGGTGTTGTGATCATGCGGTGCCGTATATATATTGTACATATGGTGTTGTGTGCAAGTGTTGTGTACATGTCATGCATATGGTGTTGACATATACATGTGGTGTCATGTACATGTCATGCATGTGGTGTTGTGTACGTCGGGCGTTGTACATGTGGTACGGTGTAGATGTGGCGTTGTGTACACGTTGTGCAGGTGGTGTCGTGTACATGTGATGTTGTGCACACATTGTGCAGGTGGTGATTTGTACAGGTGGTACTGTGCATATGTTGTACATATGATACTGATGTACATGTGGTATTGTGTGCATGTCGTACATAATGTGTTGCGAGCATGTTGTACTATCCATATGAATTATGTAGTTGTGGTATCATGACGTCTGTATTCTTTGTGTGGTACTCTATGTGTGTACAAGTATTCTATGGTGTTGTACATCGGGTATAAATGTATGCTGTTGTGTCATACACTGGGTGTAGGTGTATGTGTGTGTTGTGTTGTACATTAGATGTAAGTGTATGCATTGTATGTCAGGTGTAGGTGCATGTATTTCATGGTATTGTATGTCGTGTGTGGTTGTATGTGTGTGATGCACATTATGTGTATATACACATGGTTGAGTAGAAGGCACTGGGTGTTTGTTGGGTGTGGCAACCAATCCGGAGTGCGTATGGAATAAAGACAAAGGTAGAAGCTAATGATTAATAAAAGGATAAGTATCAATATCTTATTTCAATTTTATTATGTATGTGATCTATGATTCTGGTTTATAATGGTTACATGTGATTTATAATTTTGATCTATGATGGTTGTGTTTTGAGCTAACCTGATGTGATATGTTTATACATGATGATTTGGTCAAAGATTCTATTTTGACTTATTGTGACAGGAAGCAAGTAGAATTGCAAGTGTACCTTATTAATGAGCTACCAATGAAGTATGATGTGAATTTATTTCAATTTATTTTAAATCTAATGGAAATTATGTGCTTGGAATAAGAAGCATGGAAATTCTTAGTTAGATGATTGAAATTGACTACAAGAATTAGCAATGTTAGTAAAAGGAATTGGAATAGGCAAAAGTATGCTGGTAAATCATTCAAGAGTAGGGACATTGTGGGACAATGGTACCCAATAATGTCCATTGATTTCCATAAGAATGCTATTCCTGGTATGATGGTTTGAAGTCAGGGATACACCTTGGTTTTTGTATCTTTTGATGTGAGGAAGCCTTGCCAAGGGATGGACTGCCTGGGATGGGGGTGCCAATGGAACTTGGAAGGTGTGTGACTACACAGAAGGGGGTGACCAGATTTCCCGAGGGACTATGTAGCAAAGAAGGGAAGGCTAGGGATGGATTTGTTTTGATCATTAGCATTGCCAAATAGGATCAGATGCACATTGGGAGTGTGCCCTAGAACAATGAGTCGGTAACTATTAATTGAGAGGACACGTGGAACAGGATTATAGCGCTAGACATTGGATGCATATCTGACTTTGCAGTGGATTCTAAACTTCCTAGGAAAGAAGCGAATCTTGGTATTACTTCGATGGTGGAGGTGTGAGCCTCTGGATTCCTTTATTGTGGATGTCGGCATCATATCCTTTTATTTTCTAGTTGAGAAAATGTGCATATGTGTATATCTATATATCGTTGTAAATACTTTATCGAGCCAAATTTATAAAGATCCATAGACATTATGGTTATTTGTTGGTTGAAGAAAATGTGCATGTGTGGTTATTATTTGTAAATATCGTAATGAGTTGTGTTATAAAGCTCTAATAAACATTATGATTGTTATTGTTTAGCAAATGGTCATTGTAAATATTGAAATGAGCTATGTGATAAAGCTCCATGGGTAGTATGTTTTGTTTTAAGCAAACTTGTTAGTTATAGGTGTCATTGAACACTGTTGACGGTGTTCCCCCAAGGGGGAGGATTTTGTAAAGCCCTAGTTAAAAATCCATGTAAAAAATATATACAACCACGGTCATGGGACACATATTCCAAGATGAATGGTGGGAAAAACATCCTAGTGGGTGTTCATTTGGTTATTAATGGCTAAGGAAATTGGCAAAGGCAATGGCAAAAGAAAAATGACATTTTGGCACATTTATTTATGAAAATAATGGAAATTAGGAGAAAAGGGAGTTGAAAGGTCACAGGTTGCATGTGAGGAGGAAAATGAAGGAACATAATGGAAAATGGAGAAAATAGAGCCCTCATTCATAAAAATGCTTTTGATGATCAATTGGTTACCTTTTTGTCAGTTCAGTTTTGGAGCTCTCTCATTATTCTCTCTCTCTCATACTCTTAGAGACTTAGAATTTTTGTGGAGCACTCTTGGAGGGTGTTGCATACTTGGAGTTTTGGAGCAACAAGGCAAAGGAAGAGCAGGAAAATAGAAGAAGACATCAGGTTATACAACTACATTAATTTTTTCTTGTTGGTACCAAGTTGCATGTATGTTTTCCTCACTAGTTTTGGCATGCATGGCATATGCATCTGATTTGTTGATTGTGATCAACCATATGCACAGAGGATAGTCGGGATTGATAGTGGATTGCCTAGCCTTTCCATTTCTTGAATAGCCATGGAGATTGTGGGTTTATTTAATTGTTTTGTTTTCGTTGGTTCTCATGTTCCTTAGCTTGGGTTGAGTTGTTAGTCCTGAAAGCCTTGGTTGGACAAATGCTCTTGAAGCCTTGTAACAACTTAGGTTAAGTTACTAGTCCTAGAATCGTTGGTTGGAAAAACGCTCTAGAAGCCCTTGGTGGGTTGAGTTACTAGTCTTGGAAGCCTTGGTTGGACAAATGCTTTGGAAGATCGGTAACAGTTGTGGGTTGAGTTACTAGTCCTGGAAGCATTGGTTGGACAAATGGTATGGAGCCCGAGAAGGGTTGGATAGAGACTAATCTGATGATGGTTTTGTGATGTCTGGCTATGAGGTGGAATCACTATTTGATAGGTTGAGGTGGATGACCTTTGGAATCCCTGGATGGTTTTGATTGATGCGTTTTATGAGATCGTACATTCATGCTTGGAATATGGCATGGGGGTGAATGGATGAAGAGAGATTTGGCTTAGCCATTCTATGGTCAGGTGGAATGTGGTGGTCCCATACCGAGTTGGATTTTGCATCATTAATATGAGGTTATTTCTCCTTGTTATCTCATGAGTATTATACTGTTTTATATGTGGATTCTATGGCTATTTTATCCTTGGTTTTTTTGTTGTTATTATGTTGATTAATAATATGTATTATGACAGTGGCTATGTATGGCCCCCATCATGTTTTTACTTGTATATGAATAAACAATTTATCTATGAACTAATGGATGAAATTGCAGTTAAAGTGATAAGGAAACAATGCCTCACAGAGAATCTCAGTGAAGTATGAGACCCCTATGCTTAGATTTGTTATTTACACCTGTAGACTACGTATTTTTGATATGTTTTATGAAGTGCCCGTCTTGACTAGTAGGGGTCCAATCAAAGTATTATTCAAGTAAATGCATTAGTACTTTTATTTCCATTTTATCTTACTATTCTGAAGGTGCCATTCAATTCTAAGCAGTAACCTGGGCTTTGGACCTGAAAATGTGGCTTAAATATTGGGGAAGTTAGCACAAAACTGAGCAAAAAAGTCTATGGATGTTGGCTTGCAGACCTGTGAGAGTGTCTAGAGGTCCCTGGACGTTGGCATGCCCATAGCATGAGAGCGTCCAGAGGTCAAGTGGTTCGAAATGTCAGTGGGACCTAGGGCCTAGTTGGCAGAAATGTTGGATTGTTTCCTGAGGGTCCTAATGTTGATGTTGAATGCATGTATGGTGTGTTTCCGTCGATTCCACTTCTTTAATGTGACTTAGGAGGTCAAATCATATCATAGTGGATTCTTGCCACATGTTTACCCTGACTGGCCAGTTGCTTAAGTAGATGTGGGAGGAGGGTGTTACAGAGGACCAAGTGTTTGGTTGCACCTTGCATTTTTTCTATATTGTGCAAACCCAACACCCACTCCTTGAAATTCTTCCATGTCAAAGTACTTGACATGGAGTCCTAACCAAAACTTTTCACATAACTTCTTCAAGAAGTAGAGAGGTACCTCCTTATAATTACAGGGAGATTTATTGAATAACATAAACCATCTATCCATCCAATTGTATAAAAATGGTTGGTAGGTGCATCAACACATACAAATTCATTTTGTGTTGATTGGTAAAGGCTGGTTGTCTCTTGGGTCAACAAAAAAAGACAAAAAATCTTGTTTAGTAATGTTATAGTCTCCAATTTGATCTTTATTTAGACCAATTGTAGAGTGTTCATACCTTTGAGCATTAGATATGGATGATACAATTGAGTTTAATGACCTTATAAGAGACAATAATGGTGTTGTAACCTTTTTTGTTCTGTAATGAAAGATGTTGTTTTTTGACTAAAAATAAGAGACAATCATGATGAAACCCCGGTGTTTTGGAGATCGTGTATTAGATTCCTAAATATAACTAATGATGCATCAATTTCATCATTTGGATTTCTTGGCTCCTTGTTTGGGTTTGATTTTCTAAATTTGGTTTTGGGTTTATTTTAGGCTCCATATTAACCAATTTCCCTCAATTCAATATAATGGTTCTATTTGGAGTATTTCTTTGATCATTTTTTCCAATTTTAACACACACACACACACACACATATTTTGTTAAAATGCTTATCTCGACTCCAAATACAAGGTACAATGTTGATTTGGTGCTTGATTTGTTTAAGAAGCAACATATTTTCTTAGTATCCTCGTAAATGCATTATGAAGTCCCAATATGGTAAAAGGGGGTTCTAGGCACATAAATAAGAAATCTTATTAGGAAAACATGCTTATTCTTATGAAGATGTGTGCATTTCTAAGAAGGTGTGTGTTCCTGAGCAATGTTGAGTTGGCAACCATCCTAACATTGTGGTTAGCAACTCGGGCCTTGCCAAGCCTGTATGCCCAAGAATGTGAGTGTGTTCCTAGCAATGTGCACACATTCTTACAAGTGGGCATTCCTAATGACCCCATTACCACTTTTGAAGGCATCATCTTCATGTGTGTGTACTTTCTTATTCTACATATAAAGAGATTCTTATATATAATTCATGGTTAAAACAAAAACAAAAACAAAAAAACACCTTAAAAATACATGAAATGAAAACCTGTAATACTTAGCTTAAGTTCCCTTGAAACATAAAATGTTCATTCTTTATAAAAAACAAACATTAAGGTTTAATTTAATCCAACAAATTTACCCAAGAAAAAGAAATGAGAAAGGAAGTCCGAGACACTTATAATATTTCAAAGGAATTTAATTTAATCACTAACACCAATAAATATATTAAAAAAAACTTATATATTATCCGATTTTAAGGTCACGTCCAAGCTAGACACCAAATTGGTGTATGAGACCCCCTTTTTTGTGGGACAAGGGACCCACCTCCGCGCAACGATTTGACTACTAAATCTACGAAAACATACATACTCTACCCCCTCTCGTTATATTAAAAGTATCAAACAAACATAATATTTCAAAAAATTTAATTTAATCACTAACACTAATAAATATATTAAGAAAATGAAAAAATAAAAATAAATATACACACGAAAAAATTAAAAAAAATAATAAAAACAATTACTTTCTTAGAACTATAAAAAACTCATATACTAAATGAACTAAAAAACAAACTCATATACTACATAGTATGGAAAAATCATAACATCTCAAAAAAATAATAGAATCACTATCATATAAGGGTAAGGGAAAGGGAAATGAAAATGAGAATAAAAATAATAGAATCACTATCATATAAGGGTAAGGGAAAGGGAAATGAAAATGAGAATAATGAATTTCATGAAATATGAAAAGTAACTTACATAGATATGCACAAAAGAAATAAAAAGGCAAATGAGGAGCGTAACTTTCATGAACTATAAAAGTATCATATACACTTAAAAATAATATCTCAAAGGAAGAAGCCTATCATATCAAAAATATTAACATTTATTTAAATATATCTATTATTTTATAGATGTGAATAAATGTGAAGTCCTTTTTGAAGGTTTATTATCATATATTTACATTATATTTTTAATGTCAATAAAATGATATTCTTTGGTCAGTGAACCAAATGTTGTGTCAATGTTCCGATATATGTGTGGGAACAATTGCAACATTTAAACATTGATAAAGTGAGGAAATTTACCAATAAGATGACATTTGAAAGACTAGAGGGGAGAAATCAAATTGGAATTCAAAGTTAAAAAAGTTGGCATCAAAGGATTTTATATGACTTTCATTACATATTTTCTATCGGGAATCACTATTATTAAAGAATGGGTATACAAGGATTTTTATTGTTTTAAAAGAAATGAGTTGTTTATGACGTTGAAGAAGGAGGTAGAGGAATTGTATGAACGATTAAAAGTGGTCAGAATTTAGATAATTGTTTTTTTCAAAAATTCTAGATGCAATGTTTGAATCATGTTTTTGATAGTCAAAATAAATTCGAAACCATCAAAAACCTCTATAACACTTAAAATTATGAAAATTAAAAATCTTTATTTAAATTTACAAAAATCCCTATCATTTTCTTCCATTTTCTTTCCAAATATAATCGAAATTACATCTTTAGACTACGGTCAAAAGAAATATTACATCTTTCCATCGGGCAATCCACTATTAATGGGCATACTAGGATCTGTCCTAATATTATGGATGATGTGCGGTGAACGTGAGAGCTGCAGCAACGAAGGCGAGGCCCTGACATGCCGTGGCTATATACGTCACTCTTCTACACACAATAACCATCAGCGGATCTTCTGTTCTGCTCTGCAACAACAACAACGCAACGACGCTCATACCGGAGAAAAATGACACCGCATCCATGACCACGAAAACTCGAAACTGAAAGCTCTCCATGGCCGCTTCTGCGGCGGCGTGACCCATTTCTCTCTCCAACCCCATCGGCACGCTAA
The DNA here is from genome assembly GCA_000404065.3 of Pinus taeda. Taxonomy (NCBI): domain Eukaryota; kingdom Viridiplantae; phylum Streptophyta; class Pinopsida; order Pinales; family Pinaceae; genus Pinus; species Pinus taeda. Next base: position 128,767 of record APFE031573664.1, read on the forward strand.
ACAGGGCCACGAAACTGAGACACGCCACAGTCATGGCCACCACTACTGGAATCAAACCATGAATATTCCCCTCAATCTGCCCGTCCTTTGGAACAAAATATTGCGCCTCCACATCTTCGGAAACGCCCGGTCCCTTGAGCGGATGAAAGTCCATGTAAACCATTTGTTCAAACAAATAACAGGAGGCCTCTCGGTTATACAGGCTCAAATGAAATAAATATAATGTGCAGGCCGGCTCAAGTGTTCCCGGCCTTTACGGCACCCTGCAACTTCACGGACGTTGCTAGGCAGCGCCCAGGCAGATTCGACGGAGGACTCGGAACACCTTTTTTCAAAAAAGATGACCAATTCGCTGCATCTGGGCATCTTAGGTTTCCAATGAATTAAATTAGGATACGGAACATATAGACACAACTCACTATTACCCTAGAATACAACCACCAACCACCAATAGTATTCCTAGTCTAACTAGCTTGCAAATTTTTCTATTCTTAGTTTAATTAGCTTGCAAATCTGTCGTAAAATTCATTGAAATAGATTTTTATAATTTCAAGTTAAAACTGTCAAACTTCAAGATTTTGGGTGTTTTAAAAATTTTTGATGGTGCTAACCCATTTCCATCATAAAAAAACTAGATCTTTTCAAATTTATTTTGCCAAATTCATATCGTTTTTGCGATCTAAACAATTCCTCTCCCTCAATAAACAAGTCTCAACCTTATCTTCCTTGACTAGGAAGCCCATTCTTGTACCTTATCTTCCTTGACTAGGAAGCCCATTCTTGTATGTAAAACAACTTCAAGAAACCAAATTCTCCGGAGTGACCAGTGTTTGTTTTTGCCATGAAAAATTAAAACTGCTATTTCGTTTCGGCTACAAAACCACATTTTTCCCTTATCATATCTATGGAAATTAAATGCAACGGCATTTAATTCTAACATTGATATTTCATAAGGTTTGTCACTTACAATTATAGCTCGGCAACACGAGGGTTTTCTACGAGCCTTTGTAACCTCCTGCGTGACTGATTCCTCCTCGAAATAAATGCAACCGCATTTAATTCTAACATTGATATTTCATAAGGTTTGTCACTTACAACTATAGCTCGGCAACACGAGGGTTTTCTACAAGCCTTTGTAACCTCCTGCGTGACTGATTCCTCCTCGAAAGCACCAGAATTGATCTTATATGATGTTGCAAACCTGTTTTTGAGTTTTTCTTGAGTTTAGATGTCATTCAACATGACAAAAAAACTAATTCTATGGACCTTGTGTATATGGAATTTTGACTACAATCACTTGTTTTCCCTTACTTTCATTAGCAATTTGACTTAATTTTCCAATGTAGGTCTTCTGCCTTGTGGACCAAGAGCCAAGTAAAAGAGGGGCTTTTGGTAGGGCCCAAGCATATGCACTCTCTGTAGATCTCCTATCGAGGAAGTTGCTCACTTGATCTAGAATGTCCCTTTGCTCTATCTATCTAGGAGAGTGTAGCTTCTTTTCTCAAGATCAATGTAATTTTGGACAAACAATGTATTATCGCTTGCATACGGGGCTGGTCTTCCAACATTAAATAATGTTGTTAATAACTCTATTTTGCACCCTTATTCCTTCAAACAAAATAGAGTGTATAACAAGACCTTAAAACTCAGTTATACTTTTTCCATTGAGACTCAATTTGACTTCAAACACTAGATGTTGCCTTTGATTTTACTATATCTCATTTTTAACTTGAAAGATCATCCCCATTCAACAAATAATGACTCATGAATGAAAGTATGGTTAGCACTTGGTCCTTCAAGGAAAACAAAGCATCATTTAAAGAGTCAGAGAGTAATGAAACTAGTTTCTCTAACTTTAGTGTCATATTTTCATGATGATGTTTGCCTTTTAAAATTTATCATGTATATGAACTCCCTTATAAATCATTATGACACTATCTCATCCCATTCTTGTGTCTTGACTAAAAAAATTGCTCTTTCCTCTAACTAACTTATATTGCACTTTTGAAAGAACTTAACTTTTGTATGCTTTTGAACCCCATGATATAAGTCGTGTTTGACAAGAATTTTGCATATGGTTATGAGGTAAGGTAATGGAGTAATACACTTTTTTTTTACGACTTTTAAAAGGAAGAATAGAATTACAAATATATGAATGATAAGAGTTTAGGAAATTTTATGGTTTGAAGAGAGAATAGTAGGGTCTTTTTGACAAAGTTTTAAGTCTGAGAGCATAAAATTTTGTAGTATGGATGATTTTTTTTTAGAGACAAAGGTATTTTCATTGAAAACTTTAATTCTAAGATTTAATGAAATAAAGTAAGCATGGAAAAATAAATCCCAAACCTTCTTTTTTGTTTCTTGAAGTTATTGATGATGTTGTTGTCTCTTTGGCAGGTTGTTTGATGCTAACTTGAAGTTGATTGCAGGTCCAATAGGAGTGAAGACAATGTTGATTCAAGTCCCTCTAAAGATTGTTGTTTTCCATTAGGGGAATTTTGAGGTCTAAAATGGGCCTCCTAATGAAATTATAAAATAATATTGGAAATAATATAATAAGATTATATTACATCATTAAATTTTATAGGGAAATTTTTATTTTTATTTTTTAAACTCGTATTTTCAACTTATCTCCCTATGGGTTACTCAAATTTTAAGTGGAAACACTTGTTGGATGTAAAATTTGATTCCTTATCCAAGGATTACCCATATTGCATACTTTCAATGGACCCTACTACATGAACAATGAGAAATACATAACAAATGTTATTGCAACCACGTTGTTTCATGTATTTCTCATTTTTTGAGTAGTAGGATCCATCAAAAGTATACAACATGGGTACTCCTTGGATTAGGAATTAAATTTTGCATCCAACGAGTACTCCGACTCGAAATTTGAGTAAATCTTTAGGGGGATAAGTTAAAAATAAGAGTTGAAAAAGTAGTGTTATTATTTTATTATTTTTAATATTTTTACTTTTTTACTCCAAAAATAGTGAATCACCCCCCATGGTTGACATCATCATCTTGAATCCTATTGGTTCTTATAAAGTTTATTTTGATTGTACATTTTTCTTAGGAGGCCCATTTTAGACCTCAAAAGTCCCCTAATGAGGTCCTTTTGTGGTTGTCTAAAGTTGAGAGTAATATTGGTTTTGATTGTAACACACTCCTCCCACATCTACTGATCTGAACTTAAACATGAATGCAACAAATCACATATATAACCATAAACACCATGATGTAGTAAAAACAACACTTCATTTCATTAATATAAAATACTGAAATATGCTTACAGACAGAATGGAAATAAACTAGCTTGGGCGATGGTAGCTTATCTATGAGAACAAATGTGACAACTACATGCCTCTAAACTGTGTGACAATGAGGCTCAAGGGTCTATTTATTATTGAACAACAAGGGAAAACACTAAACAACCAAAACCCTAACCCTAGGAGATGAAACACCAAGAGTTTGTGGGCCTAATTGGGGTTAGTTGGGCAACCAACTTCTCATGGTTGTAACTTGGTCATTTTATCTTCGTTTGGCGCGTACAATACCTTGTTGGAAATATCTCTCCAAGTACTACAGGATTTGCGGTAGGCAAGGTGCGCCTACTGTAGACTTCAAAAAAATGTCGTTTAAGGGGTAAAAATTGCTCCAGAAGTTTACGACTCGAAAAACTGCTAAAAATAGTAAATGATGCAATAAACAAGGAAACACATGAAACCGATTGGGGGTCTAAGTGGAATAGGCAAGTGTCCACCAATATTCACCTGGATCAATCCTCCCTCCTTAGGAAGTAATGGTCCCCATTGCATATAGAGCCTCCATGAGGTGAGGAATTTTTTGTTGAACCTAGTCCTTGGTGAAGCACTTGTCCTAGTGAAGGAGTTGGTCTGCTTTGACAACTCGATATAGTTGGATCCTCTGTTGGCGAGTGTTCTTTATCTACATGCCATAATCTAATCAATTGTGGCCTATTCCATGCAGTATGGGTTTAGCTCTATTGGTGTGAGTTGTTCTGCAATGCCAGATGTGTCCAACAATGGTGGAAAGTATGGTTGAAGGTGGTCTACATTGAACAATGGGTGTAGATCAAGGAACGGTGGAAGGCTGAGCTCAAAGGAATTGTACCATACATCCTTGGTGATGGTGTGTGGATTATATTAGAGCGAGCGAAGATTACGGTGGGGTCTAGCGAGGCGCTCCTTCTGTAAATGTATCCAAACTTTTTCACCCACCTGGAACTTGTGAGGCATCCAATGTTTATCATGGCACTGCTTGTACTTATCATTCGCTTTGTCTAATATGTCGTGGACCTACTAGTGGATGTGTTGAATGCGCTCAATGAATTTGTTAGCCCTGTCATCTTTGGATTAGACGTGAGTCAAATCTGCCTGAGTAGCAGCAAATGGTATGGCCACATCAATGGGACATAATGGCTGAAATCCCAGCCCTACTTGAAAGGGGATGTGGCTCGTTGAGCTATGGAGAGCTCTGATGTGGTTGTACTAGAAATAGGGGAGGCTTTCATCCCATGTGCATGGATTCTTTGAGTTGTACATGCACAAAATTTGTATGATCATCATGTTGACGACCTCTGTTTGGCCATCTTTTTCAAGGTGGAAAGCCATGGACTTAGTAAATTTGGTATTCAACATCGACCATAGACTTACCAAAATGCACTTAGGAATCTGTTGTCCTGATCTGAGACAATGGACTATGGGATCCCAAAGTGTACCCACACTCACTCAAAGAAGAGCTTAGCAGTGGCCTCTGGTGTGACACTCTTCTTGTAGGCCACCATAATGGCCATCTTAGAGAATCTGTCAATGACCATGAAAACACAATCATTGTCATGCTTAGTAAAAGGAAGGTTTGACATGTAATCCATGGAGATGGATTCCCAAGGTCGACTACGAGTAGGCCTTGCTTCTTGATGGTTTTTTGGAAATGATGCAAAGAATGCATAATCTAATCTACTTCCCAACATCCTAACGAACGTTTGGCCAATAAAAATATTTCTACAGTACTTCCACTGTATTCTCTACTTCAAAATGTACAACTACTTGAATATAGTGCGCCTTCTAAATCATCTTGGCACACTCGCTTGAAGGAACATAGATGTGTCCTCGATGGCATAAAAGTGCATCCTGGAGGTGAAAATTTGGAACTTTCTTACCTTCCATGAGTTTCTGATGTGTGCTACTGAATTCTGGATTTTGTAAAGATGCATCCACCCCGAAGTCTTGTGTCCATAGGAATCGGGCATAGTGATCATCGCCATGATTGGTGGTCGGTTGAGGCAGTGTGAAACATTATTGGTGTTTCCCTTCTTGTACTTAATATTCAAATGGAATTGTTGTAGGTATGTGGAACATTTATGATGGCGATCATTCTAATACTTCGCTTGTGTTTGTATGAACTATAGGGGTCAGTGGTTTGTGTCGATGACCGTTTCCTTCCCTAGAATGTAATGCTTCCATTGACGGAAAGCCTACATAATGGAATACATTTCTTTGTCATAGTTGGGATACTTATAGACTATGTCTGAAAGTGTCTCACTGTGGTAAGCCACGAGATGCCCCTGTTGAGTAAGAATTGCACCAATGGCATAGTCGAAGGCATTTGTCTCCGATATTAAATGGTTGTTGCAGGTATGGTAATATGAGCATTGGTGCGAAGCAGAGGTGATGCTTCAACCCAAAAAATGCCTTTTGTTGGGTTTTGGACTAAATAAATTTTCTTTCGCTTCACCCTTGGGGACTTGAATTAAAGGCCAAGTGATATGAGAGAACCTCAACACGAACCAACAATAGAAATTTGTAAGACACAGAAAGCTGCAGAGCTTTGTTAGAGTGGTTTGGGGTTGGCCAATCTTGAATGACTTGCATCTTGGTTGGGTCCACATGCAGATTCTGGTCATAAATGATGTACCCAAGATATTGAACCTCGGTCATGCCCAAAGTTCATTTCTCCAAATTGGCACACAACTAGTGTTGTCATAGGGTTTGGAGGTCATGTCAAATATGGTGGAGGTGCTCTTCCCAACTTTGGTTGAAGATCAAGATGTCATCTAAATAAACCACTATGAATTCATTGGTGAAGGGTCACAATATGTTGTCCATCAATCTCATGAAGGTTGTGGGGGAATTTGTCAACTCGAAAGGCATGACAGACCATTCGAAAAGGCCCTCATTGGATTTGAAGGCAATCTTCCACACATCAGAGGGTTTGATAGGAACTTGGTGATAACCGAACTTCAAGTAAATATTGATAAAATATTTGGCCCCCTTGAGCTAGTCTAGAAGGTCATCAATCCATGGGATTGGGTACCTATTGTGGACAATGATCTTGTTTATCACCCGAGAGTCATTACCGATTCTCCAGGTCCCATCTTTCCTCTATAGCAATACAATCAAGCTCTCACAGGGTGATGAGGTTGGCCTGATGTGCCCTTTTTACAACATATCCTAAATTTTCCTCTTGATCTCATCGTTCTCCAGAACAAAGCACTGATAGATTGGTCCATTGGGTAGCGACATGCCTGTGGTCATATCGATTGACTGCTTGACCTGATAGTACAAAGGTACCCTCGTAGGTGAGGAAAAAATGTCCCTGTATTCCTCCACGACCTTGTCCATTTATTTTTGTTGTACAAAGGAGCCCTGTCTGGAAACTGTGACCATAATCTTCTTCTTTCCTTGAGGGCGAATCATAAGAATTTTTTTTTCTTGGATTGTGAAATGATATTACTGCATTTCTTTGCAGAGATCAAAGAGATGGCGATAGGCAGGGCTACCTTTGGTATCTTGTACAACTTATTACCCAAAGTAATAATCATAGAGCAAGGTCTAGACTCATATACAACATGCCTCTTCCACAAGTAATTTGTCCTAGTAATACATCACAAAGTTCAAGGTAAGTAACATCACATAGTACCTCATTCGTGAAGGGCTTGATGTTGTAGGAAAGGCTGCACTACTTGCTAATGCAGAGATCTCGTCCTTGGTGAAGCCCCCTGATGGTGTATGACTACATATGTGTTGTAGTTGGTAGGCCAAAGTGCTTCACAACTTCTGTTGAAATGAGGTTATTTTGGCTCCCGATTGACAATGAACTGCAGTGGAGAACACTTCACCCACATCTGTGAGCGGAAGAGGCCTTGTCCCTCCTTTGATCTTCAGGCTCGTTTTCTTGGATCTTGATGGTGGCCAGGATGGCACTGGGCTCCACGTCAATGATTTGCTTCCCTTTTTCACTACCATTGTCAGTTTTTGACTCAGAGTCGGAACATGCATCTGATTTGAAAGACTTCAACTCAACCACTAATGTCTTCTTGGCTTGACACTCACTTGTGTTGTGAGTGGAGCTCTTATGGATCTCACACCATTTTCCCATGTCCTTCTTTGTCTTCATGGTGTTTTTCTTTACTTGCGGCTTCCGCAAATTGTCCTGGGTCGCTTCGCCTTGGTTCTACCCTTTGGCCTATGGTTTGGAGGTGCCTTTCCCTTACTTGGGATTCACAAATCCAAAGTATCACTTGTTCTGTTTAAACTTATTCTCAATATTGACAACATATCGGTACGTCGTGCCGAGCGATGATATCTCCAGGAATTCCATCTCATCCCAGATGTACCTATGTAGACAACCGTCCTACTTGAGTACCAAATGTCGCTCATAATCCTTGATACCCAATTTCGTGCAAAGGGTATGAAAAACATTGGTAAACTACGACATGTCTTGGTCCCTTCCCTACTGCAGAGTGGTCCAATTTATGTATTTATCCTCATATATCTTGACAGGATATTACTGCTCTTTCTTGGAATCCTGGAACGAATTCCAAGTGGGTGCGACTGAAAATAGTGAGGGTGAACTTTCGTCCTTCCTTGCACAATAGGATTCCCACCAATCTTTGATGTGGGGGTGGCTTTGCAAAGTGCGGAAGTAATCTTTTCTTGACTGGAAAAATCATGAACATAAAAATATCCTTCTAGGAGATTTATCCATTTATCTACAGTGTCCGCATTTATCTGACCTTCAAATATGGGGATGTCAAATTTAACTTGTACCTTAAAGGGGTGGCACTTCCAGAGTAGCTGTTGGAAGAAGGTGCGTCGTCTTTGGGTAGCCGCTGAAGGATCTAGGAAAATTTGTCCATCACCGAGTTCCTTTGTCGCTCAAGGGATTCTTTGAGCAATATTTTGAAAGGATCTCCTGCCCCCTCATCTTTCTTCTCTTCTGCCATGGGAGGTCGTTGGGATTTGTGAGGCTGATCTTGCAAAGGTTCGACCAGTTCGAGCTCTAACTCCTTATATCCCGACCTTATTGGGGTCATGTAAGGAAAAACAGAGAAAGAGCAAACCACTTTGATACCACTAATCTGAACTTAAATAGGAATGCAATAAATTATAGATATAACCATAAACACGGAGATGCAACATAAATAACACTTCATTTCATTAATATAAAATACTGAATTATGGTTACAAACATAATGGAAATAAACTAGCTCAAGCAATGGTAGATTATCTCTGAGAAGGGATGTGACAACTACATGCCTTTGAAGTATGTTACAATGAGGCTCAAGGGCTTATTTATTATTGAACGACAAGGGAAAACCCTAAACGACCAAAACCCTAACCCAAGAGATGGAACACCAAGAGTTTGTGGCCCCGTTGGGGTTAGTTGGGCAACCAACTTCCGATGGTCGTAACTTGGCTATATTATCTCTTTTGGCACGTATAATACCTTATTGGAAATATCCCTCCGAGTACTACAAGATTTGTGACAGTTGGCATATTTTGGACCTCAAAAAAACGTCATAAAGGGGGTAAAACATTAGGGGAATTTTGAGATCTAAAATGGGCCTCCTAAGAAAATGTACAACCAAAATAAACTTGATAAGAACTGATAGGATTGAAGATGATGATGTCAACCATGGGGGATGATTCACCATTTTTGGAGTAAAAAAGTAAAAAGATTAAAAATAAATAATAAAACTACTTTTTCAACTTGTATTTTCAACTTATCTCCCTAATGTTTTACTCAAATTTCGAGTGAGAATACTCATTGGATGCAAACTTTAATTCCTCATCCAAGAAGTCCCCATGTCGCACACTTTCGAAGGACCTTGCTACATGAAAAATGAGAAATACATGAAAACACATGATTACAATCACATTTTTCATATATTTCTCTTTTTTCATGATTGCAATCACATTTTACATCCAACACGTGTTTTTGCTCAAAATTTGAGTAAACCCGTAGGGAGATAAGTTGAAAATACGAGTTGAAAAAATAGTTTTTTCTTTTTTCCTTCTAAAATTTGATGATGTAATCTAATTTTATTTTATTATTTCTACTATTATTTTATAATTTCCTTAGGATGCCCATTTTAGACTTCAAAATTCCCCTAATGAATTCTCCGGAAGTTCAGCACCCGAAAAACTACTAAAAATAGTAAATGTTGTAGTAAACAAGGAAACAAATAAAAATTGACTAGGGGTCTAGGTGGAACAGGCGAGTGACCACCAATATCCACCTCGAACATCTACCCAAGTAACTGATCAACTGGTGTAAACATGTGACAAGAGGCTACTACGATGGGATTCAATCTCCTATGTGACATTAAGTAAGTGGAATCGACAGAAACACAACAGACATACCTTCCACATCAACTACATGACTCCCAGGAACCATCCCAAGCTTTACGACAACCAACCCTTGGGTCCCATTGAGTTTTTAGACCAATCAACCCCTAGACTCTCCCATGCTATGGGCATGCTAGCGTTCAGAGGGCTCTGGCCGCTTCCACAACATAGCATGCCAATGTACAAGTAGTATTTTGCTAAGTGTTGTGCCAACGTCCACGAGATTTGAGACACTTTTTCAAGCCCAGAGCCTAGTTAACTGCCCATAATTAAATGACACCTTCAAAATAGAAAGATGAAAATGTAATGATGATACAAATGTAATTACTTGAACAAGGGCTTGACTAGAACCCTGCTAGCCATGACATGCAGTTCATCAAACATATCACAAATATGTAATCTACAAGTGCAAACAACAAATTTAAGCATAAGGGTCTCATATTTATCTGACAATCGCTAAGAAGAATCATTCCTTGTTGAAGCCTAGAAATTCACTGCAACAACATGAGGCATAACCACCCGGTCGGGGACTTGAATATTGTCCCTTATCTGTTTAGATTGGTGATTCCGACTAGATTTGTGGGACCAGTTTCCCAATCTTTGAAAAGATGGTAGGATGGGGTATGTGTTTGATTATCAAAGCTGATTTGATAGATGAGGGTGGTTTCAACATTTAAAAATATATATATATACTATTTAGTTGCCAAGTTTAAATCAATATTGTGCAATCTAAGATAAATGACTACCCTTGAATGATATAAAATTATTCATACAAAGTATAAAACATTCATAAAAACATCATTTTCAGATTAAATAGGTTAATCGAAATGGTTGATTGTAAAAATATATGACATCAAGTATCTAACATAATTTTTTTTCTTATAAAAAATTAAAAGATGGAAGCTCATCTATAATTCAAAAGAGAAGAAATAACAGGTGTATTAAAATATAATTGACAAAAAATAAACATAAAACAACTTAATCATTTATAAAATAATCACTACGCAATGATAAACATACCCGATGCGAGATGACTCATCCATAGACAATAATGTTGTAATCCATGTGTCTTCTCCAAGATTGATCATAGAAAAACAAAAGTGCATTTCTTAATAAACTTTCTCAGATAAACTTTCACAAACTAGATCTTCAAAAAATTAAAGAAAAGATTTAAAAAGTAAAAAAGTGCATGTATTTAAAGGTTTTCAAATAAATCTGTCAGACCCCTTTCTAAATACATGAAAGTGGTTTAAATATCAAAAAATATTACAAAAATAGCTAAGCACTAAATTATGAGGAGTGAAACGACTCTCCTTAGAATCAATGCCAAAAATGTAAAACTAAAATTGATTTAAAACTTAAAAATATGATCATGATTGGTGTTGGCTCCTCATTTTCTTCCACTTCTCATAGATATCCATCATAGCTTGAATTTTTGAAGGTTGCTTAATGATTATCTTTACCCGTCCCGCATAAACTGTATCTGATAGCCATGGCATCATATGGATGATTGAATTGGTTAAGAATAGTAAGGCCATCAGTTGACTATGCAGTTTTACTAAATACAACCACTAAGCATCTCAATTCAAATTCAACAACTATCTAATTCACTATTCTTTTGCTGTAATACTATCGTGCCAGATTAACTGCAAATTATCAATCTCGAGAAAATCTTTGGATGAAACCTGCATACAAAAGATTATCATTAATAGTTTTAATTACATTGTTTTATGCTTCACTTGCACTTGAAATTTCTTTCTCAGCCTTCTATATTTGGATTTCCCAGTCAGTGAAGAGAATATCCTTATGAGATTCTTTGACTTTTGGCAATTCTTCTATCTTTCCTTTTGAATTTTCTTGCCATGTGATCAAATTTGATATTTTCTCATCTATTTCTTCGAAATTGATTTTAGTGTCATTGAATCGACCCACTAATGTATCAACTTCTTGGCATAGTGGACTAATCTCTATTAGCTGCTTATAGAAGATTGATTGTTGCTTTGATAGCAATGAATTAATTTCTAAGGCTTGTTTGATGAATCCGTCCACTTTTGGGATATCCTTTACCTGATCTGCAGTAAATTGCAGCTACACGATTTTAGTATCTTTAACATTTGATTTTGCTTGGCTTTGAAGTTTTAGGTTCTGTGACTTAACATGTTCTTGTGTATTCTCCTTTTCTTTTGTGAGTTGATCTTCTAGCTGCTTTATTCTTTCCTCTTTTTCTTTGATCAAATTTCTTACTTATTCCACTTTGTCAATTGTTGTAGAAGCATAAGCTCCTGGAAATTGAGATAATTTGGTCAAATTTTAGATGGGTCTATAGGAGTATCCTTCCAGACAACATCCATTGGTTCATTTCCTGACAGGCTAATAGCAACATGGTCAATTTTCCTCTTTTTCCTTTGCCTCTTTATTACTACTCAATGTTTAGGACTATAAAAAATATCCAAAGGAGGAATTTCCTCCTCTTTAAAAACAATTTATGAGGAAGGAAAGGTAGGAATTACTTCAATATCCTCTGAAGTAGCAATATCTTTTTCTGAATATTTCTCGAGATGTTTTGGTGTTTTGGGAAAAGTTTGTGCTTGACTCGTACCACCCTTTGATTCATTGATGATTTGTTCAAACTACCCCCATTCTTTCTGCAGTTGATCCCAATCAATTCCTTTCTCATTACTGTTATTGTTGGAAGATATTTCCATGTCTTTCTCGATAGCATACTCGTTTTGTGATTCAACATCATTGGATGCTTTATTTTCAATCTCTTATAAGCCATTAGTAGATAACCTTTCTTCCTAAGATTCTTGTGGGATTATTTTAAGGAGATTCAAAGGCACATGCGTTAACCTTTGATGTGTGTATTCATGAAATTCTATTAATTCATTTGGACTCAGTCGGAGGGAGGCTAAACTCTGTACTTGTGAAAATTGTTCAGCTGCTACAAAAAGATCGTCAAAACGATCATCCTCATGAATAAATGCCTTAACCTTGATAGCCGTGGTAAAATCATATACGACCTTTATAGGGTTGTATTACCTTTCTTGAAACTCAACCATATTCAAACTATGGATGTGTTTGACTTCGACTTGTGCATGACTGAAGTCATTTAAGAAATAAAAACCACACTAGAGTGAAAAAGTGGGCCAACTAGATTTTTTAGACTCTTTGAGGGACCTGGTTACGCCCTTGGTAACTGTTTGATATGAATTTCTCTGGCTAGCAATTTATCTAGGACATACCACGAAAGTACATATGGTGGAGTAGTGCCTCCAAAAAATCTGATATATGTGAATAATTCTTCTCCAAACCATCTTGCCACAGGTTGAATATCAACTTTTGCTTCTTTTGATAACCTTGGGGCTTTCTTATCAAAGACTGATCCAGACTTAAACAGGAACACAAAAAATTACAGAGATAACCATAAACACAGATATTCAGTGGAAATAATACTTCATCTCATTAATGTAAAATACTGAAATATGCTTACAAACAATAATGGAAATAAACCAGCTAGGGCGATGGTAAGCTTATCTCTGAGAAGAGATGTGGTGGCTACATGCCTCTGAACTGTGTTATAATGAGGCTTGAAGGCCTATTTATTGTTGAGAAACAATGGAAAACCCTTAACCTTCCAAAACCCAACCCTAGAAGATGAAATGCCAAACTGTGGGCCCCGTTTGGGTAAATTGGTACATCAACTTCCTGGGGTCGTAACTTTGGCATCTTCCTGGGGTCGTAACTTTGGCATACAATCTATCTGAGCACTACCACTTTGGGAAGGGAAACCATGGACCCATGTTGCCCCCAGATTTCCCAAAAAACGCCGTTTAGGGCCTCAAAACGGCTTTGGAAGTTCAGGACCTGAAAAATTGCTAAAAATAGTAAGTTGTGCTACAATTAAGGAGACTGAAAATGTTGAGAGAAACAATGGGGGGGTCCAGGTGGACTTGGTAGGCGGCCACCAAGATCCACCTGGATCAAAGAAAACTTGATAGATAGGGAGCATAACCCCCTGACAAATCTGATAGAAATGTTCATTGAAATAAGATTCCCAAAGAGCTTTATGATACACATGGATTGGCGTGGGATCTTGAGGAGCCCACTTCCATCCCATAATTGGAAAAGGAAGAACGAAATATACAATATCCATGACATAGGAAGACATATAAAATGGAGGAATGGTTATTGTAGTAACATAATGGTTCCTGTTGAGAAATGAAAACAAGAAATTATAGTTTAATTTGTCCTTGAATTAAACTGTGAATTAAAATAGATTTCTTTTCTCATATCAATTTGAAAATAATTAATTAAGTTTAAGCAACTTAATTAAATTAGGAAATTTGAATTGGAAGTCTTTTAGAAGACATGTATATGTTCTCTCTAGCTTATAGGAGTTAAGGATGAGTTATGAATGAGTTGTAGTTAGTTAAATAAGTTTATTGAGTTAAGTCCAATTAAAATAGTTCCATTCGGTTTCAGGAACTAATAGTGAGTTAACAGCCAGTGTTGAAAATAGCAACAAGAAATGATAAAAATAGAATCCAAAAATTCCAATTTTAATTTGTCCTTGAATTAAAATTGTGAATTAAAATCGAATTTAGTCTCACTAGCTGCTTGGAAATAATTAATTAATTCATTATGGATTAATTAGTTGGAGAAATTCAAGTTAGAAGCCTTTCTGCAGTCATGCAATAGTTATCCCTTAAATTAAGGAGATTATCCCTTAATTAAGGAGATAAGATTGAGTTATATTTGAGTTGTAATTAGTTAACTCAGTTTACTGAGTTAATTCTAGTTAAATTAGTTCCAAACTGTTCGAGGAACTAATTGTGAGTTACCAGTCCGTTGATGCATGCATGCGATCAACTAGTGTACTCTAGATAACTGAAGATTCCATCATTTGAAACTCATGCATGTCTATTATGAGAAAGACCTAGTTGAGCTAAATGTCAAGGACATTGTACTATCAGTTACATATGTTTTCCTATAAAGGAAACCAATGCATGTAGTCAAGGTAAGGTTCCTTGAGGATTGATAAGTTTTACAGGGTGTGAGATCATTATGAGTGATCATTGTTACACTTGGTAACAAAAGGATCACCCAGGAGAAACTACGTAAGGAAATAGGAGTTCGGAGGGTAGAGAGGAAGGCTTGTGAGAAGCCAAGTTTGCCTGTGAGCATCCAGGAGGATTGTACTGAGAGCTGGCTAGCTGTGAGAGTTAAGGATTTGTATTATTCTAATATATTTCCACCTTGTATGATAGTACATATGTGGGATTTTTAGCTGAGGCTTTCCCTTGAGTATTTTCTGTGTTTCATATTCATTGATTCTTCTTCTTATGGTTATATGTGTTCAACTCTGATTCAGCGCGATCTTTAAGCTTTTGCAAGTTTGATAGTAGAAGTAGATTATAATATTTTGCTTTGGTATATTGCATTATCGAGTTAATCTATAATTATATTTTCTACATAGATCTCAGAGGTAGATTTGTAGAGAATTTGCAAAATTTCTACAGTCAGTTGGGACACTAGTGACCTAATTAGTGCTACTCGAGTTAACTGAAGATTCCACCATCAGAAACTCATGCATGTTGATTTTGAGAAAAACCCAGTTGAGAATAGAGTGCAGGGATAGTTTACTATTTGTTTTAGATTTTTCTGAGTTGTACTAATAGTGCATGCATTCAGGAACTGAGCCTTGAGGGATTGTGTTATTTTTAGAGGCTTTATTTCCCTTTAAATACAAGCTATTCTTCATAGGAATTACACATTGGAATAGAGACTTGGAGAGCTTTTGAATTAGCTAAGATTTAGCCTTGATCTTGCTTATAAGTTGGATATTGAATTTGCTGAGTGTTGTTATTGTTCTATAGAGAACAAGCATTGTAATTTCATCTTGATTTTCCAGATTAATACAAAACAGATAGTGGTGTTTTGAGTTGTGGCTTTCCCTGGATATTTATTGTGTTATGTGCCTTTGATTCTCTTCATCTATTGATTATTTTTTTCTCAATGTTTATGGTCTTCCGATGTATAGAGTAGAAGTAGATTCTTGTCTCTTGTTTTAGTAGATTACATGAGCTTGTGAATCTACAGGTTTTTCTACATGGTATCAAAGCAAGATTGTTTTTTGGGCCGAGAGTTTGCAGAGAATTTATGAGAATTTATGTGAAAATTGTTCAGAAACAAATTGCATATTTGGATTCCTTGGGAAAATATACCCAAATTTAAAAAAAATCAGCCGAATTGGAGCTTGGATGAGGGAAATATCACTGATTTAAAATCAGCTCTCTAGAGGAGATTTTGAAGTTTTGAGTTTCTAGGTTACAAGTGAAAGTCAAATTTGCATACATAATTCAGGAGTGGAAGATGGCGTTTCATGGGTTGAGTCTTGAGTACGCCTTGGAATGCAGCTCGAATTTGATAGCCTGGAGGGATAGGATGGAGGTTGTGCTAGAAGATAATGGCTTGAAGGAATTCATTGATTAAGAAGTCTCCAAGCCAATAGCTACGGATGCACAGAACTTGGTCGAATGGAATAAGTGTGTGGTGAAGGCAAGGAGGATAATCCTTGAGGGAGTTCGAGACCACATTGTGTCGAGTCTCCATGGCGAGGAAACTCTGCATACTATGTGGAAAACATTGACAAACTTGTATCAGAATAGTAGTGATCAAAGGAAGTTGGCACTGAAGGATAAACTTCGTAAAATCAAGATGGAGAAAGGCGAGACGATTCCAAAGTACTTGACCAATTTCACTCAATATCGGGATTGAACTTGGAAGTGTTGGAATCATAGTTTCTAAGGAGGATATGGTGAGCCTTGCTCTTCTTGGACTCCCAAAGAGTTGGCATAGTTATTAGGACTCTGTCAATGGTTGGGAGAAGCTGCTAGATTGGGAATGACTATGGTTGGATTTGATGCAGGATGAGATCAGGTGGAACACTAGGGATGGCTCTTCATCAAAGACTAATGATGAAGAGAACTGTGCCTTAGCGATTAAGGCAAGGAAGGGGAAAGGTAAAATTTCTTGTTCCAAATCAGATTCTTATCATGGAGGTAAGAAGAAGGACATGAAGAAAGTTAAATGATTTCAATGTCACAAGATGGGCCACTTTGCTATAAATTATCCATTGAAGAACTCCAAGTACAAGTCCTCAGGAGGAGCGGCAGGTGAGGCTTTGCCCTCCCAATTCAAATTGGACTTTTCCCTCATTACATGCATGGTGTATTCAATGATGGGAAGTGTTTGGTACTTAGATAGTGGAGCTTCTTTCCACATGATTGGTGACAAAGAGTTATTCAGTGAACTAAAGGAGAAAGATCTCAAGATGCATATCGAGATGGGTGATGATGGTAAGTATAGTGTTATTGGTGTGGGAACTATTACTTTTTAGAGGGAGCATGCGGCTCCACTCACCTTGAAGAATGTTATGCATGTACTCGGACTAATGAAGAACAGGGTATCCATTGCCATGCTTGAGGATAGAAGCTATGATGTGATCTTTTTGAAAGGAAAGGCATTCCTTTGACACATAGCCACTGGTCAAGTAAAGAAGATAGGAATTTGAGTTCAAAATCTCTATAAGATAGAGGTAGAGGATTGTGCTGCTTTGAGTTCAAAAGCAGAAAAGATGTTGAGCTGAGACGTCAGTGAGTTATGGCATAGGCGATTGGGCCACTTGCATCATGGGGCTTTGAAAGTAGCAAATCTCTAAAGATCTTCCCAAAGGTAGGCTTGAGAAAAGTTGATACATGCAAGGGTTGTACCTTGGGAAAATACACCAAGTCTTCCTTTGGAGATAGAGACAGTTGAGTAGAGTCTATTCTGGAGAGAGTCCATTCATATGTGTGGACCATTCTTGATAGCATCCACTGCCAAACACAAGTATTATGTTATATTTGTAGATGACTATTCTCGTAAATGCTAGATATTTTTCATGCAGAGAAAGGATCAAACATTCACAAATTTTTGTGAATTCAAAGAATTGGTCGAGAAAGATTCAGGAAATAAGGTTAAATCTCTACAGAGTGATAAAGGTGGAGAATATGTCTTCAATCAGTTTAAGAACTTCCATGCAGCGGAAGGGATTAAACAAGAGTTGACGACACCTCATAAACCTCAACAGAATGGGGTTTTTGAGAGGAAGAATAGGAGAATAGTAAGCACATAAAGGGCGATGTTGCATGATCAGGGCCTACCACTACACTTGTGGGCTGAGGCATGCAACACAATGATCTATGTTCAAAACTGTAGCCCACATCAGATACTTGGGAGTAAAACACCATAGGAAGCTTATTCCGATAAGAGGCCAGGTGTTGGTCACTTCAGGATTTTTGGATCATTGGTTTATTGCCATGTGACCAAAGATGCATGGAAGAATCTTGAGCCAATAGCAAAGTTGGGGATCTTTGCGGGGTACACTGATACTTCCCACAACTGTCGGGTGTACATGAAAACCAGTCGAATGACAGTGGTTCGCAGGGATGTCAATTTTAATGAGGAGAAGGCCATGCGAGTATCCCTTGAGAGGGAGCTTGAGCTACATGCAGAGGAGGAAATTTTAGTTCCTAAGGTTGAGAAGCCTCATATTGATGTGGAGAAGTCACATGTAGAGGTTCTGGGAGCGAAGACATCCACTCAGGCAGATTCTTCCAGAGAGGGAAGAAAGCACACTAGAGAGGTTGACAGATTGTTGGATGATGCACGGGAGAATGTGGGATCACCCTCTTCTCAACGTAAACAGAGGAGGTCACTAGAGAGGTACACTGGATACATGGCACTTTTGGGTACATGTGTTGTGACAGAGCCATCTTTCTTTTAGGAAGCAGTGAAACAACTGATTTGGGTTTATGCGAAGGTGCAGGAGTATGACTCCATAGTTTGAAACAATGTTTGGGATGTGGTCCCAAGATCGAAGGAAAAGTCAGTTGTGAGCTCCTGTTGGATTTACAAGGTAAAGCAAACTACAGATAGTAGTGTGGAGAATCATAAGGCCAGATTTGTGGCCTGTGGATTTTCACAGGTAGAGGGGATTGACTATGATGAGACCTTTTCTCCTATTGCAAGGTACTCGTCAATCAGATCTATTTTGGCACTATTTGCATAGATGTGTTGGAGTATCCATCAGATGGATGTGAAGATTGCCTTCCTCAATGGCATGATTGAGGAAGAGGTGTACATAGAGTAGCACAAAGGTTTTGAAACCTTGGATCATGAGTCGCATGTGTGCCGACTCAAGAGAGCATTTTATGGCCTGAAGTGAGCACCCTGTGCTTGGTACGCTAGGATAGATAGCTACTTCACTGGGTTGGGCTTCACGAAGAGTAAAGCATATGCGAACCTGTATCACATAGTGGTGGAAGGTAAGATTTTGATGATTGTACTTTATGTAGATGATCTCATACCAACAGGGGATGAGAAGCTCATCAAATCTTGCAAGGAGGACCTTGCAAGAGAGTTTGAGATGAAGGACATGGGGCTCATGCATTAATTTCTTGGCATGGAGGTATGGAAGGTAGATGGAGATTTGTTTGTTTCTCAAGGAAAGTATGCCAATGAGATACTCAAGAGATTTCACATGGAGAGCAGTAAACCCATGGAGACTCCTCTAGCTGGTAACTGGAGGAAGGAGGATGCTACTTCAGGAGAAGTAGTGGAAGTTACTGTTTATAGGTAGCTTGTGGGTTCACTCATGTATTTGGTGAACACATGACCATATATGTGTTATGCAATTAACAAACTTATTCAAGTGATGGTTAGGATTACAAAGTTGTATTGGAAGGCGACAAAGCATGTATTGAGATACCTCAGAGGAACTACTCAGTTTGGGTTGTGGTACAAATGGACAGAAGGAGTGAAGCTTGAAGGCTTCACCAATGTAGATTGGGTGGGGAGTCCATTTGACAGGAAGAGCACATCAGGAGGGATCTTTAGTATTGGGTCAACAACAATTTCTTGGTGCAACAGGAAACAGAGATCAGTTGCACTTAGTTTGGCAGAGGCAGAGTACATGGCTGAAATTCAGTAAACATGTGAAGTTATCTGGATGAGGAACATCCTAGTTGGTTTGTTTGGTCAGTAGATGGATCCAACAATGATTTATTGTGATAATTGGAATTGTATCAAACTCTCTAAAATCCAGTTTTTCATGATCGGTCCAAGCATATGGATATTTGGTATCATCATCTCAGAGATTGTGTATTGAGGCAGATCATGTTGTTAGATTACATTCCCACAGAAGAACAAGATGCTGACATCTTGACAAAGGCATTGCGAAGATGTAAATTCGAGTTTCACATAGATAGGATCGGGGTAGTGGATAATCCATTTCTTATTGAGAGGGAGTGTTGAGCAATGGCAACAAGAAATTCCAGTTTAATTTGTCCTTGAATTAAACTATGTATTAAAATAGAATTATTTTCTCATAGTAATTTCAAAATAATTAATTAAGTTTAATTAACTTAATTAATTAAGTTTAATTAACTTAATTAATTTAGGAAATTCGAATTGGAAGTCTTTTAGAAGAAATGTATATGTTATCCCTAACTTATAGGAGTTAAGGATGAGTTATGAATGAGTTGTAATTAGTTAACTCAGTTTATTGATTTAAGTCCAGTTAAATTAGTTCCAATTAGTTTCAAAAACTAATAGTGAGTAAACCGTCAGTTGGGGCACTAGTGACCTAACTAGTGCTACTCTAGTTAATTGAAGATTCCACCATCCGAAACTCATGCGTGTTGATTATGAGAAAGACCCAATTGAGACTACAGTGCAAGGATAGTGTACTATTTGTTTTAGATTTTTCTGAGTTGCACTGATAGTGCATGCATTCAGGAACTCATCCTTGAGGGATTGCGCTATTTTTAGAGGCATTTTTCCCTTTAAATACAAGCTATTCTTCATAGGAATTACACATTGGAATAGAGACTTGGAGAGCTTGTGAATTCGCTAATATTTGGCCTTGAGCTTGCTTATGAGTTGGAGATTGATTTTTCTGAGTGTTGGGATTGCTCTAGAGAGAACACGCATTGTAATTTCATCTTGATTTTCCAGATTAATACAAAACAGATAGTGGGGTTTTGAGTTGTGGCTTTTCCCACATATATATTGTGTTATGTGCCTTTGATTCTCTTCATCTATTGATTATTGTTTGCTCGATGTTTATGGGCTTCCAATGTATAGAGTAGAAGTATATTCTTGTCTCTTATTTTAGTAGATTACATAAGCTTGTGAATCTACAGGTTTTTCTACAGTTCCTTCTATATTCTATGATATGGTGGGCTAAGTTATTTGACAAAATTGTGGCCCAATCCATGACTATATAATTAGAAGCGACATCAATGAGAGGCACCAATTCCATTGAAAAATTGGTAGCATTTGCATACCCAAATAACATAAATAGCATTGCAACAATGTATAAATAAGGAGCAACGAGAGAGGCTACTGAATACATACCAGTTCTATCCATCTTGTGCTTGCTTTGATTTGACCTCCATTGTTTTATAACTTCAGAAGGTTCTTCATTTTTCGCAGAAAATTTCTCCATAAATGCTTTATCATAATCCTTGTGCGATGGAGGTAGATGATACATTTTTATGATATCCTCTGATTTGAAGGAGTCGATGACAACTTTCCTTGAGGTCACGAATTCTCTGTCCTCAATATTTACATTTTCAATAATCCATTTGACCATATCAACATAGGGTAATAATTTGGGTCTAGCTGCTATCTTTAGCAAGACAGAGCATGCAACTTCAGGATAAGAAGTGTCTGAAGATTGCATATCATCTATCATGGCTTCCTTCTGTATTTCCCTCTCAAATAAGCCATTAACATTTTCCCAGGAGCCGGTACCACACTCTGGTATACAAGTTGTGTCAGAAAAAAGGTGATGATTCCAGTACATCTTTAGCCATGGACTGTGTTCCTTTCCCTTATTCATCTTGATCATTCAATGAAGGTAATTGAGTCTCTGTTACAGTCCTGTCACCACAAAGAAGACGCGAGTGATATTGCAGAGAATGAGAAATAAGAGTATAAAGACATGCAAATATGAAAACCTTATTCGAATTAATGAAATTAAAACACTTAAATGCATCTGTAATGGTGAAAAGATATTGAATTTCTTGAGCCGTGGAATTATAAATATCCATAATCTGAAGCGATATCTATGTAAGATTCAGATTAATTCACATTATGCTAACGATCTTTTTGGAGCAGGTTATTAAAACCTCTTAATGAACCACCCTTAATACGTGAGATATAACTTTAACGATGTGTCAGTGGGTCCATATTCCATCGCAAATAGGTTATTCGCAATGTCACATGGTATGTTTAATTTCCATTTTTGTGATTCTGCGGTTTGCGAAATCGCGATACGACGGATGCGACCCCATTCCAATATTACAATTAATTAGTTTGTCAGGTCCATCATGATATCACCATACGTAAAGGAAGGTTTTAACATGCTTCATTCATTTTTTGTGATGTGAAAAGTCTGGCCTGATTTGACTTGAAAGGAATATACTTGGATTCTGCGCATATCACAAATTGGTGGTGTTTGAATTGGTAACGTTAACTACTACACCCAAGACTTTTACAAAATGTGAAAGGCGATTTACTCTTTGGTGCGGATTTTTGGATTTTTGCCTAGATTTTAATGTATTTTAAATCAAATTATTTTCTAAAGGGTCCCCATTTGTTATCTAAAAGGATTCTAACAAATGGGGGTTGTTGTACAACACAACAATTGGCAATTCACTAGAAGAACCAATTATCTCTGATAATTTTGAAATTTCTAAAATTTTCAAAGTATAGATAGTTCGAGAAATAAAAATTGCATGAAATTTTAGATTAGTAGCATTTATCTAAATAATAAAAACAAACTCACCTAATTATAATTCATTTGAGATCCTCTTAAATATGAAAATTACTTTGTCTATATCAGTCTTTACTTAGTTTTTAAAATAAAGCAAGGGGCTTTTGCAAATCAACTTTTTAATATACTTATTTGTCACAGGTAGAGCCTTTGCTGCCAGGAGGTGTTCATAGACTTGACATGGTTAACTTTTAACCATCAATAATTCAGTATCCCATCCAAAAAAGAATGTAATTTTTAGAGATAAATTCAAAATTATATACTTATTTTTCTTTTTCTCTCTTTTTAAAATAGCTTATTATTATTTTATTTTATTACTCAAAAGTCATTGTCTTGGTTTGTTGGCAAAATGATGACAATTCTATTCACTAGTGGTAATTCAATAGAACAAGCTGACTCGTGAGGATACCCCTTGTCTTCAAATTAAGATAATCTCAAGACATTACCTTGTTTTGGTATGCAGTGTTGGTAATGTTAGTCTTATTATTTACCTATGAACATGGTAAGAAATCTCATGATGAGACCTCTTATCTTTCAAGTTTTAGTATATTTTAGAATTACACTCTAAAAAGAGAAAAGTTTACTGGATGGGGAGAATCATTGACTCTTTATGAGTTATGGATGACCATTATAGAGTTGAAGATGTTTATATGCAAATAATCTTTGGTTTGTTAAGGATACCTTTCTTCACTGATAATCGAACACTTTTTTTTTTTATAAAGTTGGAGGTTCTCAAAGAATAAATAATTCTGGTGGAAAAAGAAAATTTCAGATATTCATGGAACTAAGCTAATTTTCAAATGTTATAATTGTTTCCTTAACAATCTCTACTTTTAAAAGCGAAAAATCAAAATATTTCAAAAATATTTGTTGTGAAGCCAGAAGTAAATGTTATTCAACATTTATTTTCCTAGGAAGCAAAAGAATAAAAAATATAAATGCGATATTGTACAATTAGGAGAGGTTATCTCCTAAGAAAAGATTTATTTTTAAGATAATCTTGTTAACAGGAAGAAAGTCTCTTCTTCCTGATAAATATTGTAATATGAAGGCTGATGGGCCTACTTGCTCCATAATTTGAAATGGACCGAGCCACAGTCTTTGGAATTTGGTGTGTTTACCCTTTTCCTCATTTTCTTGGTCCCATTTCAAGACAAGATCTCTGATTTGAAATGACTTTGTGGAAACTGAACTGGCGTGAAAAGAAGTTTTAACTAATTGTTGATTGACGAACATGTGTAATCTTCACTTTCCCTCTTTCTTCTTCTAATTTGATAATTTGATTATGCCTTAATTCTAATGAAGAAGGAGTTTCTTGAATGAATTGTACTAAGGCCAAAGAGGGGATAGCTAGATTTGATGGAATGACAACTTCTTTCCCATAAAACAATTTGAATGGAGAAGTGCCTATTGAGGCGTTCTCAGTGATTCTATCTGCTCAAAGAGCAAATGTCAAAGATTTGGGGCAATTCTTTTGGCTTTGGTCGACAATTCGTTTAATGATTCTATTGAGATTTTTGTTAGTTGACTCTACTAACCCATTCCCTTGGGGATAGTAATTGGCATAATACTTTAATTTAAAACCTTTTTTTAGTGCGAATTGCGTCATACTGTTTCCAGAAAAATAAGATGCATTGTCGAACATGAGTGCATTTGGTAAGTCAAACCTGGTTGTGATGAATTGATCAATGAATTCAGTAATTGCATAAGAATTGACTATTTTGAGTGGAATTGATTCCAACCACTTGGTAAAATAATCTGTTGTAGTAAGAATGTATTTATGTTGTTTTGAAAAGTTAGGAACGATCTCACTTGTGACATCCAATCCCCATTGTTCAAAAGTTTGTTCAATGTTGACAGGTTGTAAGGGAAATGTTGGTTTCCTTTGTTTTCCAGTAGCTATTTGACACACTTTTCATTTTTGCACATATTCATGAGTGTCTTTAAACAATTGGCCAATAATATCCGGTATGAAGAATTTTGTGCGTTTTTGTATCTCCTCCAAAATGTCCACCAACAGGGCCATCGTGGAGTACCTGCAAAACTTTTTCTGCTTTAGATTTCTTGAGGCATCTTAGTAGAATGGAATCATAATTTTTTCGAAATAACACATTATCAATGATTGGATTTTGATTAGATTTTAGCCTTAAAGCCCTTTTCCTTTTATAACTGATCTCGGGAGGAGAAAATCCATTTCTCAAAGAGAAAAATAAATCAACATATTGGGATTCAGAGTCACTTAGATTTACCTCAGATATTTGCACAATATTACCTGAATCTTCATTTTCTTATATGTTGGAAGCTCCTGCTAGCATTGTGCAAAAACCTTGACCTTTGATGATTTTAGTTGGTCTAATTTCAATGTTGTATTCTTGCAGTGCTATCACCCAATTTTCCCTTTTCTCTCCTAATTCTCTTTGCACTAGTAAATTTCTCACAGATAAGAATGTAACTATTACTTTAGTGTGTGTTTTTAGAAGAAAAGGTTTGAAATGTTTTATTGATTTGAAAACAACGAAATCCTGCTTTTCAACATCTGAGTAATTCAATTCAGTGCCTTGCAAATTGGAGCTAAATAAAGAGATTGGTGCTTCAATTTTCTCATTATTGATTTGTGTCAAAATAACTGCATATGATGTTTCTTAGGAAAAAGTATATAAAATAAAATGATTAGAAAAATTCAGAGTTGCTAAAGAGGGAGAATTTATAATTGCCTGTTTGATAAGATCAAAAGCTTCTCACTCACTATGTCCCCATTTAAAAACATAATTTTTCTTGATCATGGATTATGAGGGTAAAACAATTTGTGAGAAGTCAGGGACAAATCTTTTAACAAAATTTATCTGACCTAGGAAGTACTACATGGATTTTTTGTTTCGAGCCAAAGTGATTTCAGAAATTTATTTTATCCTATTAGGATCTATGTGAATGCCATCTTTAGATACAATAAATCTGAGAAGTTTACCTTCACTTATAAAAGAAAAGTAAGACTTCTTTGGGTTTAAATAAATTCCATACCTTTTACAATGTTTAAAGATATGTTTTTGAAGTCCTTTAAATGATTACTACGTTTTTTTGAATATATTGTTATATCATCCAAATAAATGACCACAATTTTATTCAGCAAACCTTTGAAAGCTATATCCATGGCTCTCTGAAATGTTGCCCTCGCATTGATTAATCCAAATGGCATATTTGATAAGAGTATGTTCCCCACTTGGTTGTGAATGTGGTCTTTAGTTGATCATCTAGATGTACGAGAATTTGATTATAACCTGAAAATCCATCTAGAAAAGACATTAGCTCTGAGATTGCAATGGATTGCGGTATATGTTCCATAGGAGGCAGTGGAAAGTTGTCCTTCTGATAATCTTTGTTGAGATTGCAAAAGTCTATACAAATTTGAATATCACCATTTTTTTCCCTAACTGGTACTAGGTTAGAAACCCACCTTGAATGTCTAACATGAAAAATTATTTTGGCTTTAAGAAGTTTATTTAATTCAGATTTGGTTTGACTCTCCAAATTTGGATGAATATTTCTCAACTTCCGTTGTACATGGTTTTCGTCGGATATCATAGGAATAATATGTTGTATGATAGAAGTATCATATGTTTTAAGATCATCATAATTCCAAGCAAAGACATTTTTATATCTTCCTAACAAATGAATGAAGGCTAACCTTTAGTCAGGTGCAAGACCAAGACCTAGATTAATATTCTTTGGTTTAAGATCAGTTCTAAGATTTACTAATTCAAACCTCAATGTTTAACTTTAAAGATTTGAGTTTGTTGGTTTCTTGAATTTGTCATTAAGATCACGTAGATCTTCTAGCTTAACTACAGATTTGGTTATGGGATTTTTGCTTATATTTTGTTTGAGCTGGATATCATGTTGGTGCTCATATATTATCTGGTCATCATATGAGCCTTCAAATGTTAGAAAGTTTATGATATCTAGATCATCATTAAAAACTTGCCAATTGGTGATATTATCGGGAATAGAAGGTCTAAAAATGAATTCTTTAGAAAATTGATCAGGACTATAATCTCCTGGTGGTATGACTTTGGATGAAATGTTCCAAAAGATCAACACTTGTGTTCTGAAGTCTTGGAATTGGAGAAACGTTAAGAAATGTGAGGTAAGGTCCTGGACTAATGATTGATAATGCTTTAAATGTCTAGAATGGTAGTAAATAATGTTCCTTACCTATTTGATCACGATTTCAGAATCTCCAAAGACTTGTAGGTATTTGATATCAAAGCATATGGCTTTGTACAATCCTTGAATTAATGCCTATACTCAACAGTGTTATTTGTGCATTCAAATTCAAGTCTGCATGTCAACATACTTTTCTCTCCTTTAGAGCTAACTAATATGCAACCTGCTCCTACTCCATCATTAGATTTAGATCCATCGAAAAATAATTTCCAAAATAGAGAATTAACTACAGGTTTATCTACAAAATTGATACATTTGGAAGAATCAGTTTGCGAATAATTTTCGATCTGTGATGTAACAAAATTTTCCAAGAAAGGTGAAGTTTGTGCATTATAATTGCCCAAAAATGATTTAACAAAATAATTTCCAATGATATTATTATTGTATGCGATAAGCTCATTTTCTCCTTCTAGTTCAGTCACAATATACTTTAAATGCTTCTCACGATCGACCCTTATTTGATTTGTCTTAACATTGTAACGAAGCCACTTATGAGACTAGTATGTTGCTAAATATCCATGAATCTTTTCGGACCAATCTCTGCTGAGGATCAAGTTGTAGAATTCAAGAATATTAACGACTAGAAAACCAATTACTTGAGATACTCTCAGATTGGACGAGAGTCTGATGGTAGCCACATTAATTTCTCCTATGTCTTCGACTTGTGTTCAATCTAATTGTACAATGTGAACAACAATTTTCTGGGGTAAAACATTTAATTTCGTGCAAACTGCTTTTTGGCATAATGTTGGATGAAGCCCTAGAATCAACTAAACAATTGTGAAAATTCTTATTAAATATTTTAGAAGTCAAAATAAAAGGAGGATTATGAGAATTAGATCTACCGTTAATTAAAGCAACATCAATTGATTTCATTTTATTCGATGAACTACTGGGGGGCTTACCCATTCCTTGAGCGGCCTGAGAAATTACAGTAGCATGAAGAGGAAAAGGCGGGATTGCTTTTAATTCTTTGAGTAATAGATTCTACTGATGTTTTAGCTTGCTAAGCTCATATAATGTGATATTATCTCTCGTCTTCTTCATGTCTTCAACTATGATGTATTCCATATCATCAGAAACTAACAAGGTTTTGGCTGAAGGCGAAGAATTAGATTGAGGAGGAGATGTTTGAGTAGCTTTGGGAGAATATTTATTACCTATTTCTTTTTCTTTGACAACAAGAGTTGATAATTTTTGTTTCTGACTTGTCTATGGCAAATCAATAGTGCTCTTAGTTCTGGTGGCAACAAGTGAAGCTTCTTCTTCTTCTTCATTATCTCATAAAGGAAGAACGAAATCCCACATTCCATGTACTTCGACTATCTCTTCATCATTAGTTTGTTCATCTGCTGTTGATACTTATTCTTCTTCCAAATCTGATTCAACATTTGATATTATGTTAGGGGTTTAGGATCAGAGTTGCGATTTCTTTTAAAATGTCTAAAGGGTTTTCTAGAAGAATTTTCAGCTACTTTCTTTTTTATGTCAACCATTTCATTGGACATGGTTTTAAGTACTTTTTGCAGACCTTCAAGATTAAAAGGATATTTAGGTGTTTTCTTGTTGGGTTCGTCTTCGAAGGTGACCTTTCTGGATTTTCTTTCTTCTAATTTTTTTTTCTTTTCTAAGGCTAAAATTTGTTTCTCTACGGCTATAGCTTCTTTCGTGTTTTCAGCCAAGGTTGCCTTGGCAGCTCTATCAACAAAAATAACTGCATTTGAGGGAAGAGCAGAAATGTACCATTCATTCTATACTTCAAAACTTGGTTTTGATGCCACTGGGATTTTATTTAATAATTTGTTAAAATTTGAATTGAAATACATAACTAGCTCCCTAGATTCAACTTTTAAGTTGGAGAGATCATTAAGAAGAGTAGCCGTTGAGCGGTCATCTCCAAAATTAGTTAGGAATTGTTGTTGAAAAATGTTCCAATTATCAATGGAACCAGATGGTAATGAAAAGTACCAAGATCCTACTGATCCTTGTAAAGTATAAGGGAATAATCGTACAACAACATCTTCTTCTACAACTCCATTTAGATTTATGGGTAACATGAAGTTGTTTATATGTTCTTCAGTAGGAAGACCATCATCTGGATTCAATTTTGGCAAACATTTTTCTAGATGCGCAGGTAATGGATGTAATGGTCTTTCCATTTGAATGACTCCTGGATTTTTCCATGGTCTTTGAGCCATTGTGGGTATCTAGGTGGAAGAAGATGCACTGGTAGTAGAAGGTGATTGGGTGGAGGAAGATTGTGCTCCTCTACCGGTGTAAATCACTATCTGAGATGGTGAAGTGGATGATTGGATAGAGTGTGTTTGAGATGAATATGATGGAATAAATGAGGGATTTTTTGGTGAAATAATCTCACTATGAGTTTCAGACTCAAATTTCTTAGTTTTCCTTCGAGGATGAGGTAGAGGAAATTCAAATGGAGGTATTCCAATTTTTTCACTCTACGATTTCGTTAATCTTCGAGAGGAAGGAAAATGTGAAGAAACACTGGCTTGAGATAATTCAGATTCTTCTTGAGATAGAGAAATTCCTTCTAATTTATGAATTAAATATTGTAGTCCAAGAGTTTCTGCAGAAGAAGGTTGATCTGATTTTTTTGGAGAAACACTAGTGGATTGTAAAGATTTTTTCACAACTTCACGTTTAGGATTTGGATATCTAGAATGTGGCCAGGAAGTTGGAGGTGATGGTGAGGGAGTTTTACTCTTAGAATGTATGTCTGATTTAGATTTGCTTTCCATCCACAGACCTGACCCTCCTTCTAGTGCCAAAATGTTGAAGCCTTGAAATTCATTGTGACAACATGGGGGATAACCACCCAATCGGGGACTTGAATACCATTCTTTCGCCATTTGGACTGGTGGCTCTGATTAGATTGTGGGATCAATTTCCTAATCTTTGAAGAGATGGTAGGATGGCATATGCGTTTGATTATCAAAGCTGATTTGGTAGATGAGGGTGGTTTCAACAGAAAAAAAAATCAAACTAAACTATATTTACTATTTACCCGGGTTTAAATCAATATTTGTGCAATCTAGATAAATGACTACCTTGAATGATAATAAATATTATTCATACAAGAAGTATAAAACATTCATAAAACACTTGTTTCGATTAAATAGTTAATCGAAATGGTTGATTGTAAAAATATATCGCATCAAATATCTAACATAATTTTTTTTTGTTTATCAAAAAATAAAATATGGCAGCTCAACTATAATTCAAAAGTTAAGAAATAACAAGCTGTATTAAAATATAATTGGCAAACAATAAACATAAAAAAACTTAATCATTTATAAAATAATCACTATGCAATGATAAAAGTACCCGATGCAAGATGACTCATCCATAGACAATAAGGCTGCAATCCATGTGTCTTCTCCAAGATTGATCACATAAAAAAAAAGTGCATTTCTTAATAAAATTTCAGAGATAAACTTTCACGGACTAAATCTTCAAAAATTAAAGAAAAAATTTAAAAAGTACAAAAGTGCAAGTCTTTAAAGGGTTTCAAATAAAATTGTCAGACCCCTTTCTAAATACATGAAAGAGGTTTAAATATAAAAAAATATTACAAAAATATCTAAGCACTAAATTCTGAGGAGTAAAACGACTCTCAGAATCAGTGCCAAAAATGCAAAAAAAATTTGATTTAAAACTTAAAAATCTGATCATGATTGGTGTTGGCTCCTCATTTGCTTCCACTTCTCATAGATATCAATCATAGCTTAAACTTATGAAGGTTTCTTAATGCTTATCTGTACTTGTCCCGCATAAACTATATCTGATAGCGATGGCATCATATGGATGATTGAGTTGGTTAAGCATTGTAAGGCCATCAGTTGACTATGCGATTTTACAAAATATGACCAATAAGCATCCCAATTCAAATTAAACAATTGTCTGATTCACTGTTCTTTTGCTACAATACTATCGTTCCAGATTAAGTACAAATCATCAATCTCAAGCAGATTCCCTAGTGAACATCTTTGGATAAAACCTGCATACCAAATATTATCATTAATAGTTTCAATTATATTGTTTGATGCTTCACTTGCACTTGAAACTACCCTCTCAGCCTGCTTTATTTGGATTTCCTAGTCAGTGAAGAGAATGTCCTTATGAGATTCTTTGACTTTTGGCAATTCTACTATCTTTCCTTTTGAATTATCCTGCCATGTGATCAATTTTGAGATTTTCTCATCTATTTATTCAAAATTGATGTTAGCATCATTGAATCAACCCACTAATGTATCAACTTCTTAGCACAATGGACTAATCTCTATTAGCTGCTTACAAAAGATTGATTGTTGCTTTGATAGCAACAAATTAATTTCTAAATCTTCTTTGATGAATTCATCCACTTTTAGGCAATCCTTTACCTGATCTGCAGTAAATCCCAGCTGCACGATTTTGGTGTCTTTAGCATTTAATTCTTCCTAGCTCTGAAGTCTTAGGCTGTCAAAACTCTGTTGCATTTGTTTAAGTCGTGACTTAATCTATTCCCGTGTATTCTCCTTTTCTTTTGTGAGTTTATCTTCCAGCTGCTTTATTCTTTCCTCTTTTTCTTTGATCATATTTCTTACTTCTTCCACTTTGTCAATTGTAGTAGAAGCATAAGCTCTTGCAAAATGAGATAATTTGGTCAAATTTTCAGATGGGTCTATAGGAGTATCCTTCCATACAACATTCATTGGTTCATTTACTGACAGGCTAATAGCAACATGGTCAATTTTCCTCTTTTTCATTTGCCTCTTTATCACTGCTTGATGTTTAGGACTATAAAAAATATCTAAAGGAGGAATCTCCTCCTCTTTCGAAACAATTTCTGAAGAAGGAAAGGTAGGAATTACTTCGATATCCTCTAAAGTAGCGAGAGCTTTTTCTAAAGATTTCTCAGGATGTTTTGGTGTTTCGGGAAAAGTTTGTGCTTGACTCGTACCACCTAGTGATTCATCAATGATTTGTTCAAACTTCCCCCATAATTTCTACATTTGATCCTGATCAAGTCCTTTCTCATTACTTTTATTGTTGGAGGGTTCTTCTATGTCTTTCTATATAACATACTCTTTTTGTGATGCAGTATCATTGGATGCTTTATTTGCATTCTCTTCTGAGCCATTAGTAGATAACCTTTTTTCCTGAGATTCTTGTGGGATTATTTTAAGGAGATTAAAAGGCACATTCTATAACCTTTGATGTCTATATTCCTGAAATTCTGCTAATTCATCTGGATTTAGTCGAAGGGAAGCTAAACTATGTACCTTTGAATATTGTTCATCTACTACAAAAACATCATCAAAATGATCATCCTCATGAATAAATGCCTTAACCTTGATAGTCATGGTAGAATGATACATGACCTTTCTAGGGTCGTATTTCCTTTCTTGAAACTCAACCAGATTCAAGTTGTGGATGTGTTTGACTTTGACTTGTGCATGTATGCAGTCATTTAAGAAACAAACACCACACCAAAGTGGAAAAGTGGGCTAGATAGATTTTTTAGACTCTTTAAGGGACTTGGTTACACCTTTGGTAACTGTATGGTATGCGATTTCTTTGGCTAGCAATTTTTCTAGGACATACCAAGGAAGTACATGTGGTGGAGTTGTGCTTCCAAAACTATGATATATGTGAACAATTCTTCTCCAAACCATCTCGCCATAGGTTGAATATCAGCCTTGGCTTTTTCTGATAACCTTGGGGATTTCTTATCAAAGACAACCTGATAAATAGGGAGCATAACCCATTGAAAAATATGATAGAAATGTTCATTGAAACAAGATTTCCAAAGAGATTTATGGTACACATGGATTGATGTGGGATCCTAAGGAGTCCGCTTCCATCCCATAATTGGAAAAGGAAAAATGAAACATACAACATCCATGACATAGGCAGACATGTAAAATGGAGGAATGGTTCTTGTAGTAACATAATGGTTCCTTCTATATTCTATGATATGGTGGGCTAAGTTATTTGACAAAATTGTGGCCCAATCCATGACTAGAGAATTAGAAGCGGCATCAATAAGAGGCACCCATTCCACTAAAAAATTTGTAGCATCTGCGTACCCAAATAACCTACATAACATTGCACCAATGTATAAATAAGGAGCAGAGGGAGAGGCTACTGAATACATACAAGTTATATCCATCTTGTGCTTGCTAGGATTTGTCCTCCATTGTTTTATAACTTCAGAGGGTTCTTCATTTTCAACAACAAATTTCTCCACAAATGCTTTATCATAATCCTTGTGTGACGGAGGTAGATGATACATTTTTCTAATATCCTCTGATTTGAAGGAGTCGATGACCACTTGCCTTGAGGTCACGAATTCTCTTTCCTCAATATTTACATTTTCAACAATCCATTTGACCATGTCAACATATGGTAATAATTTGGATCTAGCTTCTATCTTATGTAAGACAGATCATGCAACTTCAGGATAAGAAGTGTTTGAAGATTGCATATCATCTATCATGGCTTCCTTTTGCATTTCCCTCTCGAATAGGGCATAAAAATTTTCCCGGGAGCTGGTACCACACTCTAGTATACAAGTTGTATAAGAAAACAAAGGTGATTATTCTAGTGCATCTTCAGTTGTGGATTGTGTTCCCTTTCCCTTATTCATCTTGATCATTCCGCTGAGTAATTGAGTCTCTATTACAGTCCTGTCACCACAAAGAAGACGAGAGTGATATTGTAGAGAATGAGAAATAAGAGTATAACAACATGCAAATATGAAAACTTTATTCAAATTAATGAAAGTGAAAAACTTAAATGCATCCGTAATGGTGAAAAGATATTGAATTTCTTGAGCCGCGGAATCATAAATATCCATAATCTGAAACAATATCTGCGTAATATTCAGATTAATTCACATTATGCTAACGATATTTTTGGAGGAGGTTATTAAAAGTTGTTAATGTACCACCCTTAATATGTGAAATATAACTTTAATGATGTCTTAGTGGGTATGTATTCCATCTCAGATCGGCTATTCGAAATGTCACATGGTATGTTTAATTTCCTTTTTTGCGATTCTGCGGTTTGTGAAATTGCGATACGATAGATGCGACCATATTCCAATATTACAATTAATTTGTTTGTTGAGTCCATCGTGATATCTCAATATGTAAAGGAAGGTTTTAACATGCTTCATTGCTTTTTTTTGTGACGCAAAAAGTCCGGGCTGATTTGACCTGAAATTAATATACTTGGATTCTACGCATATCGCAAATTGGTAGTGTTTGAATTGGTAATGTTAACTACTACACACAAGACTTTTGTGAAATGCGATTTAATATTTGGAGCAGTTTTTTGGATTTTGTCTAGATTTTGATGTATTTTAAATCAAATTATTTTCTAAAGGGTCCCCCTTTGTTATCTAAAGGATTCTAACAAAAGGGGGTTGTTATACAACACAACACTTGGTTATTCACTAGAAGAACTAGTTATCTCTAATAATTTTTAAATTCTAAAAATTTCAAAGCATAGATAGTTCGGGAAATAGGAATTGCTTGAAATTTTAGATTAGTAACATTTCTCTGAATAATAAAAACAAACTCACCTAATTATAATTCATCTGAGATCCTCTTAAAGATGAAAATTACTTTGTCTATATTAGTATTTACTTAGTTTTAAAAATAAAGTAGGGGGATTTTGTAGATCAACTTTTTAATATACTAATTTGTCATAGGTAGAGCCTCTGCTACCAACAGACGTTCATAGCCTAGACAGGGTTACCTTTTAAACAACAATGATCCAGTATCCCATCCAGAAAAGAATGCAATTTTTAGAGATAAATTCAAACTCATACACTTATTTTTATTTTTCTCTCTTTTTTTAAAACAATTTATTATTATTTTATTTTATTACTCAAAAGTCATTATCTTGGTTTGGTAGCCAAATCATGACAATGCCATTCATCCGTTGTAATTCAACTGAAAAAAGTTGGCTTGTGATGAGACCCCTTGTCTTCAGATTAAGACATTCTCAAGCCATTACCCTGTTTTGGTATGCAATGTTGGTATGTCAGTCTTATGATTTCCCTATAAGCATGGCAAGAAGGATCATGATGAGGCCTTTTATCTTTTAAGTTTTAGTATATTTTAGAATTACACTCTAAAAAGAGAAAAGTTTACTGGATGGGGAAAACCATTGAATCTTTATGAGTTCTGGATGACAATTATATATTTGAAGATTCTTATATGCAAATAGTATTTGCTTTGTTAAGGATACCTTTCCTGACTGATAACAGAACAATTTTTTTTAATAAAGTTGGAGGTTTCTCAAAGAATAAATAATTCTGACAGAAAAAGAGAATTTCAGATATTCATGGAACTAAGCTAATTTTCAAATGTTATAATTGTTTCCTTAATAATCTCTACTTTTA
Source organism: Pinus taeda (assembly GCA_000404065.3). Taxonomy (NCBI): domain Eukaryota; kingdom Viridiplantae; phylum Streptophyta; class Pinopsida; order Pinales; family Pinaceae; genus Pinus; species Pinus taeda. The sequence continues at coordinate 163,943 of APFE031573664.1, forward strand.
AACGCGAAAAATGAAAATATTTCAAAAAGATTTATTGTGAAGCCAAAAGTAAATGTTATTCAACATTTATTTTCCTAGGAAGCAAAAGAATCAAAAAGATAAATGCGATACTGTACAATTAGGAGAGGTTATCTCCTAAGAAAAGATTTTTTTTTAAGATAAGCCCATTAACAAGAAGAGAGTCTCTTCTTCTTGATAAATCTTGTAATATGAAGGTCGATGGGCCTCCTTGCTCCATAATTCGAAATGGACTGAGCCAAAATCTTTGGAATTTGGTGTGTTTACCCTTTTCCTCATGTGCTTTGTCCCATTTCAAGACAAGATCTTCGATTTGAAATGACTTTGTGGAAATTGAATTGGAATCAAAAGAAGTTTTAACTAAATGTTGATGATGAACATGTGTAATCTTCACTTTCTCTCTTTCCTCTTCTAATTTGAGAATTTGATCATGCCTTAAATGTAGTGAAAAAGGAGTTTCTTGAATGAATTGCACTAAGGATAGAGAGGGGATAGCTAGATTTGATGGAATGTCAACTTCTTTCCTATGAACCAATTTGAATGGAGAAGTGCCTATTGAGGCCTTCTCAATGATTCTATCCGCCCAAAGAGAAAATGTCAAAGATTTGTGCCAATTCTTTTGGCTTTGGTCAACAGTTCGTTTAATTATTCTAATGAAATTTTTGTTGGTTGACTCTGCTAACTCATTCCTTTGGGGATAGTAATTGGCAGAATAATTTAATTTAAAAACTCATTTTAGTGTGAATTCGTTCATACTATTTCTAGAAAAATAAGATGCATTGTCGAACATGAGTGCATTCGGTAAGCCAATCCTGGTTATGATGAATTGATCAATGAATTCAGTAATTGCATGAGAATTGACTACTCTTAGTGGAATTGCTTCCACCCACTTGGTAAAATAATCTATTGTAGTAAGAATGTATCTATGTTGTTTTGAAGATTGAGGAAAGATTTCACCTATGACATCTAATCCCCATTGTTCAAAAGGTTGTTCAATATTGATAGGTTGTAAGGGAAATTCCAGTTTCCTTTGTCTTTCAGTAGCTGTTAGACAGACTTTGCATTTTCACACATATTCATGAGTGTATTTAAACAATGTTGGCCAATAATATTCGCCATGAATAATTTTGTGTGTTGTTGTATCTCCTTCTCCACCAACAGGGCCATTGTGAAGTTCTTGCAAAACTTTTTCTGCTTTAGATTTCTCAAGGCATCTTAGTAGAATGGAATTGTTAGCTCTGCCACATGTTGCTGATATTCGAGGAGCAGAAGTAAGCTTGGTCTTTGGTTTTGCTCAGAAAAGGCCTACACTAGTTATTCTCACCTTCCTCTTCACCTCACTCATCCTCCTTTCACCTCCATTTCCCAGGGCTTACTGTTAAAAATCATATAAAAAACCTTTACTCTTGAGCCCGAGTGCTAAAACCTAAACCCCCATGCCACCATGATCATGTGACCTCGTGCCTCCGTAACCCATCGTCGTCTTTTAATCGTGGCCACCGATCGCTGCACCTTGATCTAATAGTCCCCCGCCGCATTTAATGAATAACCTGTCTGTGATTCCCCACCGTCTGATCACCTCTGCCATGATCGCACAACATTCACCCTTCCCGCGCTCGCGAAGTGACAGCCCGTTAATGCACGATGGAGGTGGTTTCTATTGCCATGCGTCACCCTCTGAGAGGTGTCGCACGCCATTGTACCTTTACCACCCAACCCCCAATGCCGGTGCGAGAAATACCACTTACCTTTCAAACCCATTTTCCCGTTCGGTAACGCCTGCGCATCTTCGACGCCCGATGACCATTGGATCCGTCCACTCGAGATCCAATGGCCTACGTTCAATCCACTCCCATATCTCTCGGTACTCCCTGCCAAGAAATCCCAGCCTTCCATTTTCTAGATCATACGACTGATCTTCCCCCGTCATCCAACCCGTCCGTTTGCCATGTAGTATACGACCCTTGATCGTTCCGTGCACCCGAAGGATGAGGGTGACCAGTTTTCGGTACTATTTGCATTTGATCCTCAACAACCACGTTCAACAAATAGTATGGCCGAGGAAGAAAAGGACAGAGCCCAAGCAGGTGAATGCATTTAACAGTTATGAAATTCCATCCTATACGACACTCCACCTGCCCGCGAGGACAACATAGCACCTGAGAAGATCAGATTTGTTCACTGAAGTGGGAAAATTGCACCAGAGACTCCATCAGGCAGTTAAGGCGGTTGGTGGTCAATTATGACCCCTCCATACTTAGAATGGCCGAGTGCCTTTGTAATGAAACTCTATATATACCTAGAAACAAGATATAATCAAGGTTGATGGTTGTTTTTTTTATGTAAGGTTCAACTTCTGGAGACTGTAACTGCTTTGATACTTGCAGCGTCTCGTCTTCATTTTCAGCTAATACAAGCTTCTTTTGCGATTAATTTATCACTTCCCATTTCTATTCTGTTCCAGGTTATGCCTGATATGCTGTTTTCCTGAACTCTTGATGTTTGGCATTAGGGGAGTTGTCATCCTATCTCTATGTTAAAGTCTTGTATGTATCACTGAATGAGTTATTCAGGTTTCTTTTCACCTAGTGACAGAGAGCTGTCATCCTGTCTCTACATTAGGGAATTAGATTTGTAGACCTCTTTACTGGTTGTAGCCGACCATCACAGGGTCCTGTGCATCTGCTGGTGTGGTCAATATTCTCCATATTCACCCAATCCTTAAACTGTGAGTAATTGGTGGTCTAAAGCCTTGTAGTCTGGGGGTGTTCATGCATGTCTGGAGTCAAGCAAAGTAGAAGTGGTTATCTGGCTTGAAAAAGCATCATTCCTTCCATTCATCCATTTCCAACATTAAGTTGAGTTTTTAATGTTCCCGAGCATCTCTGAGCTACAACCTAGGAGAGTTTCTTGGGGTGATAACAGGAATCATAATTTTTTTGAAATAACACATTATCAATGATTTGATATTGATTAGATTTTAGTCTTAAAGCCCTTTTCCTTTTATAACTGAACTCAGGAGGGGCAAATCCATTTCTCAAATAGAAAAATAAATCAACATATTGGGATTCAGAGTCACTCAGATTTATCTTAGATATTTGCACAGTATTACCTGAATCTTCATCTGTTGATATGTTGGAAGTTAGTGCTAGGGTTTTGTAAAAACCTTGACCTTTGTTGATTTTAGCCTGTCTAATTTTAATTTTGTATTCTTGCAGTGCTATCACCTAATTTTCCATTTTCTCTCCTAATTCTCTTTGCATTAGTACATTTCTCACAGATGAGAATGGAAATATTATTTTAAGGTGTGCTTTTAGAAGAAAAGGTCTGAAATGTTTTATTGATTTGAAAACAGTGAAATCCTTCTTTTCAACATCTGAGTAATTCAATTTAGCGCCTTGCAAATTGGAGCTAAAGAAAGAGATTGGTGCTTCAATCTTCTCATCATTGATTTGTGTCAAAATAGCTGCATATGATGTTTCAGAGGCAAAAGTATATAAAATAAAATGATTAGAAAAATTCGGAGTTGCTAAAGAGGGAGCATTTCTAATTGTCTGTTTGATAAGATCAAAAGCTTCTTGCTCACTATGTCCCCATTTAAAAAAAAAAATTCTTGATCGTGGATTGTAAGGGTAAAAAAATTCGTGAAAATTCAGGGACAAATCTTTTAACAAAATTTATCTGACCTAGGAAGGACTGCATGTATTTTTTGTTGTGAGGAAAATTGATTTCAGAAATTTCTTTTATCCTATTAGAATACATGTGAATTCCATCTTTAGTTACAATAAACCTGAGAAGTTTACCTTCACTTAAAGCAAATTAAGACTTCTTTGGCTTTAAATAAATTATGTACCTTTTACAACGTTGAAAGATCTGTTTTAAGTCCATTAAATGATTACTACGTTTTCTGAATATACTGCTATATCATCTAAATAAATGATCAAGGTTTTATTCACCAAATCTATGAAAGCTATATCCATCGCTCTCTAAAACTTCGCGCCAACATTGATTAATCCAAATGGTATCTTTTGATAAGCGTATGTTCCCCATTTGGTTTTGAATGTGGTCTTTAGTCGATCATCTGGATGTATGAGAATTTGATTGTAACCTGAAAATCCATCCAAAAACGACATCTATGAGCTTGCAACTGACTGCAGTACTTGTTCCATAGGAGGCATTGGAAAGTTGTCCTTTTGACAAGATTTATTGAGATTGTGAAAGTCTTCACAAATTCGAATATCACCATTAACAAGTATTAGGATAGAAACCCGCCTTGAATTTCTAACAAGAAAAATTATTTTGGCTTTAAGAAGTTTATTTAATTTAGTTTTGATTTGATTTTCCAAATTTGGATGAATTTTTTCAACTTTTGTTGTACAAGCTTTTCGTCGGATATCATAGGAATATTATGTTGTATGATAGAAGTATAATATGTTTTAAGGTCATCACAATTCCAAGCAAAAACATTTTCATATCTTCTCAACAAATGAATGAAGGCTAACCTTTCGTCAGGTGCAAGACCAAGACCTAGACTAATATTCTGTGGTTTAAGATGAGTTCCAAGATTTACTAATTCAAACCTCAATGTTGAACTTTGAAGTTTTGAGTTAGATGGTTTCTTGAATCTGTTTTTAAGATCATACAGATCTTCCAACTTAACCACATATTTGGGTATGGGATTTTCACTTGTCTTTTGTTTGAGATGGCTATCATGTTGGTTCTCATCTATTATTTGGTCATCATATGAGACTTCAAATGTTAGAAATTTTATGATATCCAGATCGTCATTACTCACCAATTGGTGATATTATCAGGAATAGAAGGTACAAAAATTAATTCTATAGAAAACTAGCCAAGACTATAATCTCCTGGTGGTATGAGTTTGGATGCAATGTTAGCCAAAAGATCAGCAGTTGCGTTATGAAGTCTTGGAATTGGAGAAATGTTAAATGCTAACAAATGTGAGGTAAGGTCCTGGACTAATGACCGATAATGCTTTAAATGTTCAGAAAATCAGTGAATAATGTTGCTTACCTGTTTGATCACAATTTTAGAATATCCAAAGACTTGAAGGTATTTGATATCAAGGCTTATGACTTTGTACAATCCTTGAATTAATGCCTCAAACTCAATAGTGTTATTTGTGCATTCAAATTCAAGTCTGCATGCCAACATAGTTTTCTCTCCTTCAAGGCTAAATAATATGCAACTTGCTCCTACTCCATCATTAGATTTAGATCCATCGAAAAATAATTTCCAAAATAAAGAAGTAACTACAGGTTTATCTACAAAATTGATACCTCTGGAAGAATATGTTTGCGAATAATTTTCGATCTTTGATGTAACAAAATTTTTCAAAAAAGGTGAAGTTTGTTTATTAAAATTACCCAAAAATGATTCAATAGAATAATTTCCAATGATATTATTATTTTATGCGACAGGCTCATTTTCTCCTTCGAGTTCAGTCACAATATACTTTAAATGATTCTCATGATTGACCCTTATTTGATTTGGCTTACCATTGTAAGGAAGCCACTTATGAGACCAATCTATTGCAAATAGCCATGAATTTTTCAGACCAATCTCTGTAGAGGATCAAGCCGTAGAATTTAGGAATATCAGTGACTAGAATGTCAATTACTTGACATACTCTCAGATTCGGTGAGAGTCTGATGGTAACTGCATTAATTTCTCTTATGACTTCGACTTGTGTTCGATCTAACTGTGCAATGTGAACAACATATTTTGTCTTTCCAAAGCCTTATCCATTGCCTTTTTCAATTTTCTTAGTCATAATAAACCAAATGAACACACACACTAGGATTTTTTTCCCAACATTCAACTTGGAATAAGTGTCCCATCAATCATGGTTATTGTTTTACCTTTATTAACTTTTATTACATGAAATTTTCACCAGGGCTATTATAGAATTAACCCTCTTGGGGGACACCATCCTTGGTGTTCAACCACATGTGTACCTCAACAAAAACGCTAAAAATAAACATACTTCCCATGGAGCTTTATGTCATAACTTGATGCAGTATTTACAATGATCACCCTGCTAAGAAGCAAACCAACATGAATACATAATAAGCATAACATCATAATTTCATGACACCCATACCACTTATTAGAGCTTCATATCATATCTCATGGTGGTATTTACATCCATATACATATGTACATATATAAAAACATCACACCAAAACATATGCCAACACATATACCAAACATCATACCAAAACTACTTTACCTCTACCGCCAAACAATGAGGGATACATAACCCGCATTTGATCTGCTATCTCCCATGTAGCTTCATTGGGCCCAAAGTGTTTTTACTGCACTTTAACTTGCTCGATTTCTCGGTTTCGAAGCATGATCAACTTTTTCTGCAATATACACTAAGGCTTTGGTTGTAATTCTCCATATGGATCCACCTGCAATACAGACCAGTCAATCATATGATGAACATATTTAACATAATTCTTAAGAAATGAAACATGGAAAACATCATGGAATTTCATTGTTTAAGGCAGTGCAATTCGATAGGCTATTGACCTAATCCTCTCAATAATACTAAAGGGTCAATAAAGTTGGGGTGCTAGCTTGGCACGTGATCCAATCCACAAGGATATTTTCTTTTGTTTGATGCGCAAGTACACCCATTCCCCGACCTGGAACACCTTGAACATCCTGTTCCAATATGTATATATTTTCTACGTATGCTATGTTGTTTTCAAATTCTTCTTGATTACCTGCATCTCATGTTCCATTTCCACCAACATGTCCAACCTAATAAACACCTTGTTAACTGGATCACTCCAAGTGATGGGAGTATTGCAACTACGCCCATATAATGCCTCAAATGAAATCATCTTCAATATTCTTGATACCCATTGTTGTAAGCGAACTCTACTAGTGGAAGATACTCTTCTCACTTTCACTACTGATGCAACACGTATATCCTCAACATGTCCTCCAATATCCTGTTGACCCTATTTTTCCATCCATTTGTCTATGGATGATAAGTTGTACTTAAGGTCAACTTTGTGCCCAAAAATGCAAACAACTCCTTCCAAAACTTGGAAGTGAACTTCACATCCCTTTATGACAGAATCTTCTTTGGAACTCCATGTAATATGACCACATCTCCAATGAGTACTTGTGCTACATCGCTAGTTGAGAATGTAGACTTCACTCAAATGAAGTGTGCTACCTTTGTTAAGCTGTTCACAACAACCATGATGGAATAATGCCATCTCACTATCCTCGAAAAAGCCTATAATAAAGTCCATGGAAATTAACTCCCATTTCCACTATGGAATTGCAATCAATTGTAATAGTCCACTTGGATTCTTACACTCTGCCTTTACCCAGCTGACAATCAAAACACCTAGTGATAAACTTTACTACATCCTTCTTTAGATTCAGGCAATAATAAAATATCTTCACTGCGGTTAGTGTCTTTTGATAGCCTGGATGACCTGAATATGGTTTTTCACGAAATTCCCTCAATATCACCTTCTTGAGCTCATTGTTGTCTGACACATATATCCTATCTCTAAACCTAACTAATCCATTTGTCGTGAGACGATAGTCCACATCCTGTGCACCTATACCTGTACCATTAACTGTACCTGTACCTGTACTCTGCTGGAACCTGTGAACAACCTCCATATACCTGACATCATATTGACCTGCTTGCAAGATCCTAACTTGTAGATCTATCCCATAGGAACTCATAGCTGCTATATGATTTACTTGTATCCGCCCACTAAGAGCATTTGTGACCTTGTTCTACTTTCCTTTGATGTATCTGATCTCAAAACCAAACTCACTGATCATGGCCAACCATCTACCCTGCCTGGAATTCAGATTTGACTGGTCAAACAAGTATCTCAACCAACTTTGATCACTCATTAGTATAAACCTCCTAATAAGAAGATAATGCCTCCACATATTCAATGCATGTATGATTGCTGCTAGCTCATGATCATGTTTTAGATAGTTATGCTCATGCTCATTAAGTTTCTGTGACTTATAGCACACTACCTGTCCTTCCTGCATAAGGACTCCACCAATTCCTCTCTTGCAAGAATCTATAAATACTACAAATTGTTTGTTTGAATCTTCAATCTTTAACACTGGTTGCATGTGTCAACAACTGCTTAAGTTTCTCAAAACTAGCCTCACACTCCTTTGTCCATTCAAACTTCTTACCTTTCGTCTGCAATGATGTAATAGGATAAGCAATCTGAGAGAAGTTCCTGATGAACCTCCTATAATAGCCTGCCAATCCCATGAAATATCTCACCTTATCCACATTCCTAGGGGCTGCCCACTTCATGATAGCTCTTATCCTCTCTGGATCTACTACTATGCCCTCCTTGGAGACAACATGTCCCAAGTAATGTACCTCAGTCTGAAAGAAACTTCACTTGCTGATATTAGCATACAACTGATGCTCTCTCAACAATCTCAACATTGCTATGAAATGTTCGACATGCTCTTCCTCATTTTTTGAATACACCAATATATCATCAATGAACACAATAACAAACTTGTCCAAATAGGGATGCAAGACACTATTCATCAAGCACATAAATGTAGTTGGAGAATTAGTCAAACCGAATGGAACTACAACAAAATCATAATGCCCATACCTGGCTCGAAAAGTTGTCTTGTAAATGTCCTCCTATTTGATGCGTACCTGGTGGTATTCAGATCTCAAATCAATCTTTGAGAATACTACTGCTCCCTTCAACTGATCTAACAAGTCATCAATCCTCGGTAACATATACATGTTCTTGATGGTCACTTTGTTCAACTGCATGTAGTCAATGCACAATCTAAGAGTACCATCCTTCTTCTTCACAAACAATACCGGTGCGCCCTAAGGTGATACACTTGGCCTAATGTATTCCTTGTCCAAAATTTCCTTCAACTGCAACTTCAACTCTACCAAATTAGGTGTGCTCATCTTGTAAGGTGCTTTTGATGCTGGAGCTTCCCCTGACACTAACTTAATACAAGATTCTATTTCCCTGTGAGGTGACAACTCTGAAATGTCCTCAAGAAATACATCATGAAATTGTTGTAGAATTGGGTACCTACTCAAAACATTTGCACCCTTAACTCCCTTATCTTTGTCACTAGAAATGTGCATTGCGAATAACACACACCCTTTTCTATGACTATGTTTTTCGTGCGTAACTATCACCATCCTAACTGATGTGGCTTTCTTCTTTCCCTGTAAGAATCTTGGTTCCCCATTGTCATCCATGCACTTAATTGCTTTGTCATAACAACCCACCTTGGTTCTATGAAGATACAACCAATCCATGCCCAACAACATACTATGTGATCCCAATGGTAATACATTCAAATGTGTTGTGGTAGGCATACCATTCAAATCAAATGCATAAGCTCTCACCCAATGATGAACTCACTTCTTTGTACTTGTAGCCGATTGCACTAACCAAGACTCAACATGCACTTCTTTATTCAAACCACACTTATCCACCAAGTTATGACTAACATAACTATAATTAGATCTGAGGTCAATCAAAATAGAAACAACTAGATCACAAAGCTTATCGTCCATCTCAATGATATATGCCTGATGGTATTCCTGTCTGTTATCCAGTGCTGCATATATATGAGGAATGCTCTGACCAACATCCCCAATAGTCTATGCCTTTTGTGCACTATATATTTGATACCTACCACCCTGATTGTATGGAAAATCTCTCTTAAGGTGTTCCTTACCACATGTCCAGCACTCCAACCATCCAATATCAACACCTCTATCATGCTGTTGTGATCCATGTCCCTATCTAGCTACATTGAAATTGTTTTGTGGTGCCACATTATTTTTCTCTTATGCATTACGAGGCCTTGTTCTTTTCAGATTCTATTTACCTTTATCCTTATCCTTCCCTTTCCATCCTTGCTGAGATTGATTCTTACACTTTGACTGTTCATAGCAATGCTTCAATTTCCCAATAACTTCCTCAAGTGACCAAGGCTCATCATACTCAATCCGATCTCTAAATAATAATGGAAAACAATTGGCAAATCGTTGAAATTTAGCCTTCTCATATTTAAGATACAAGACACACCTCAATAGCTCCAGGAACGTGGTCGCATACTCTTTATTTGTGATTGATCCAATTTTTAACTCATAGATTTATTTGGCCTTACTATTGTAGTACCTTTCTAAAAAATACTTCTTCTTGAAAAGCCTCTTGAACTCATATGAACTCAAGTCCTCTATCTTGATGTCTCTAACCCGCTTCACATCTTCCCAACAAATATATATTTTACCTTTCAAGCTAAAGATATCAATTTTGGCCTTCATGTTTTCTGTGTATGCATGCAACTCAAAGAACTTGTTCATCCCAAGTATCCAAGCCTCTGCATCTTCTGGTTTCTTCAATTCTCCATCAAAAGTATGTGGCTTTGATTTATTAAACTCATCTGGCAAGTATCCCTTATCGCTCCTCCTGTATGGATGATAACGATGACGATCATAATGCTTATCAGAACTAGAACTAGAATAATACCTTTATCCATCACCTCTCCTATCTAGAGTATCCAACAACCTGCCATCTCTAATAGTGTCATCTCTATCTGAACTGTGACCACCATCAGACCTACTTCCATATGCCCCATTAGTTATGTCCTCCTGTCCATGGTTGGTCCAAAGTGGCCCCTGTCATTGCAATTTTGACAAACTCTGAAGAAGTATTGCACTAACCACTGCTTGTTTCTCTTGTGTCTACACGATTTTTTCATTGTCCACCTTACAACTCCTTATTTATTACTTCAAGCTTCTCAATGTGTCTGCTAAGTCATAAGAGTTCCCAACACCATGCTACTCATCTAATTCATAGGGAGCATATTTGTAGTCTACCATATTTCTAGCCATTTTGATCTCTTTCCTGCAAGGCATACTATGTCAGCTAAACCAATTCACAATAAACCAATATACCTTAGAATAATTAAGGGAGGATATCTCATCTACAAGATAAACCAATCAATGTAATACATGGATGACATAATCATAGAATCATATAGGCATATAACACATAAGCATATAACCATGTAACCATAAGTCTAGCTAGAGTCCAGTCATCAATGCATGACCATATCAACTATACATACCATGAGCTTATGCATGACAACAACAACCATACCAATGTATACTGAAAATACATAAGCATAACAATATTTAACCAATCATACACTCTTGTTGACACACTTCACAATGACAACATCCTCTTTCACATGGTGACATCATTATAACCATGATCAACACCTTGCATATGAAACAATCATATACACCACAAGGATTATTAACACACATGCAATTGACATGAATGCATGACCAACACACACCACCCATCCATTCCAGGGGATGAACCATGCTTTGATACCACTTTGTAACAGCCTCCTCCCACATCTACCCAAGTAACCAGCCAACCAGGGTAAACATGTGATGAGAGGATACTATGATGGGATTCAACCTCATATGTGGCCTTAAGGAAGTGGAATCATGAAAACACAACATAAAAACCTTCCACATCAACTACAGGACCCCTAGGAAACATCCTAACATTTCTGGCAACCAACCCCTGGGTCCCACTGAGTTTTTAAACCGATTAACCCTCAGACTCTCCCATGCTATGGGCATGCTAGTGTCCAAAGGGCTCTTGACGCTCCCACAACATGGAATGCCAGCGTCAAGGGACTATCTTGCTTAGTGTTGTGCCAAAATCCTCAAGATTTGGGCCATTTATTCAGGCCCAATGCCCAGGTCGCTGCCTAGAATTAAATGACACCTTCAGAATATAAATATAACAAGGTAATGATAACGCAAATGCAATTACTTGAACAAGGTCTTGACTGGACCCCTACTAGCCATGATAGTCATTTAATCAAACATATCACAAATATGTGATCTACATGTGTAAACAACAGATTTAAGCACAGGGGTCTCATACTTATCTGAGGATCACTAAGAATAATTGTTCCCTTATATCATTAGTTACATTATCATCTATTAGGTCATAGATACATTTTTCATTCATTTGCAAGTAAAAACATGAGGAGAGCCATACATCATCATTGTCATGAAACATGCTTATAACCATCGTGATAACACCATCAATATCAAGGATACATCAGCCATAAAATACACATATAAATAAGTACATGTATACATAAGATATCAAGGAGAGAACCTCTTATTAATGAATGCAACATCGAACCCGAGATGGGACTACCACGTTCCACTCAACCATAGAATGGATGAGCCAAATCTCTCTTCACCCATTCACCCCCGTGCCATATTCCAAGCATGAATGTGGGACTCAAACCAAAAGAACCAACCAGGGCATCTCAAGGCTAAACCACCTCACCCTCATCAATAGAAACCAAGATTTATAATAATCCATCCTGGATCACTAGGCCAACACAATAAACATGTAATAACATGATTTACCATGATCTCCACAATATATCTAAGCCAAAATAAGCATGGATGCCACCGGATTTCTCCACCCACACTGTGAGGAATTTTCCTGTCTCTTAGTCTCTCAGGCTTTACCACAAATCAAAGTCTAATCTAGGAATCACTAGGCCTAAAACCAAGACACCACTATCTAGGATTTACCGTATATCCCGCCATTCACTGACAAGGATTCCTGGGCCTAATAAAGGGAAAACACCTCTTGGCTTTAACATATATCCCACTATTCACCGACAAGGATTCCTAGGCCCACTGAGGCAACACAAAAACTGACTTTACCACAACTCACTGTCTGGTTCAGGGGTTATTAGGCCATATTTTCTATCATTCAGAGATCCACCTCACTCAGCTTCGAATCCATCTGACAATCCAGCTCAACCAAAAAATGAGAACCCAATCACACCATGGCTATTAGGAAATGGCAAGGCTAGGATGAAAACACTGTCACACCTGGAAAAACCCATGCCATAACAATAAAAGAACCACATGCAATACCATGCATGCAAAACTAGCATGGAAAACACACATAAAAATCTATACCTATAAAGAATGTTGTTGTACTTGGTTGATCCCGATCTTCCTTGCTTTTTCCTTCCTTCCTCTTTCCTTCTTTTCCTTTCTTGATCCAATGCCAAAGTGCTCCAAGAAAAATCTAAGTGTCCAAGAGTGAGAGATAGAGAGAGAGAATAATGAGAGAGCTCTAAAATTGAATTGAAAAAGGTTACAAACTGATCCTCAGAAGCCTTTTTATCAATTAGGCCCCTATTTTCTTCGTTTTCCATTATTTTCCTTCATTTTCCTCCTCACATGCAACCTGTGACCTTTCAAATTCTTTTTCTCCTAATTTCCATTATTTTCATAGATAAATGTGCCAAAAATTCCATTTTTCCTTTCCAAATCCTTAGCCATTGCCTTTGCTAATTTCCTTAGCCATAATAAATCAAATGAACGACCACATTAGGATGTTTTCCAAACATTCAACTTGGAATAAGTGTCCCATCAACCATGGTTATTATTTTGCCTTTATTAACTTTTATTACACGAATTTTTCATGAGGGTTGTTACATTGATGATAAGATGAGGTAGTTTTCAAAATTCTTTGTCAAGAGTAGATTAAGATTGATGATGTTACTACCAAATATTTTTTGTGGCTAATAAAATAAAACTAGCAGGTCCCTCTAATGATAAAAAGAAGTTGTGAAGTCCCTCTGAAGATGAAATAAAATTGTTAGGTCCCTCTAATGATAAAATTACTTATATGGTTGACAATTCTCTTTGCAACTTGAAGAGTGCCTTTAGCTTTCTATTTTTGAGCTCAAGTATCTTCTTTTATTTGTGAAGATGTTGATTCTACTTCTTCAATTGTTCGGTATCCTCTCCTAGTTTCTTTATTTCTTTGATGAAATCCAAGTTTTTCTTAGCCAAAACTATGTTTTTCTCCTTGTAATTTTTTGGAATGCTCCCTATGATACTACCAAAGGTAGAAGTCTCAATGAGCATGAGAGATATGGCTTGATGATATTATTTTCCTAGATGAAGGATGTGCTTATTTCCTTGGAATCCTTGGAAGGACTTGTCATTTTGGTCAAGTCATCTAGCACGTTAGTACAAGAATATTAGGATAATTAGAATTTTTAAAATGGAATTTATTTGGTAAATTTTTATTTGGAATTTTTATTGGCCAATTACTTCATTTCCAATGAAAATTCAAGTTTAGGATGTGCCATAAACCTAGATTTTCACAACTAAACTCTTTTATTTATAAATTCATTTATTTGTTAATATATTTCCTTTTTTTATTATTATTGGAAAAGTAAATTTCCAAATGGAAGAGGGGAATAATTATTGTTGTCGATACCCACAACTTGCATCTCACCTTGCTGAAATACTAGGGAAACAAAATCATCTCAGTTGATCAACTTTTTATAGAGCTTCAATCTATGGCCATTAACCAGAAATGAAACTCCTTCCTCATCAATTTTCCTTCTCTTAGCCAATCTTTTATTAAATACTTATTCTAATTCATTGGGGCCTAGCCAATGAGTGGTATATTTAGCTTTGAAATATTTGAATTTGAAGTGAAAAAGTAAACACCAATCACTAAATTTGAACTCCTTTTTCTCTATGAATTGGTCACACCATTTTGACCTTTGTTATCGGATAATGGTATTATTATGTTGAAGTACTTATTTTCTAATAACATAAATCTGATTTAATTTCATAACTATTTCTTTCCGAGCTTCAGACAAGTCTAATCATAATTTTACTGCTAATATGAATGTTTAGACTTCGAATTCAACAGGAAGAATAATTTGCTTACCAAACACTAATTCATAAGGGTTAAAATTGGTAGCACTTTTCCAAGTGATTTTATATGTCCACAGAGCCTCTGGAAGCTTTTCTGCGTAGTCGTTCCTATGCATTTGGACTGTCTTGGTCCTTATTGCCTCAAGAATATTATTAGGATATTCAACTTGTCCATTAGATTGTGGGTGATAAGGAGTGGATTTTCTATGGTTAATCTTGTATTTTCCCACTACTTCTTGTACTAACTTGGAAGTAAAATGTGCTCCTTGGTCAATATTACTTTCTCTAGGAATTCCAAATCTGACAAAAACATATTGAGGGGGAAAATTGAATATTTATTGTGTAGAAGCCTTGGCCATTTCCTTTGCTTTTTCCCATTTCGTAACATAGTTAGTACATACCAAGATATATCTTTTTCCTGTTGATTTATGGTTTATAGGTCCAACAAAATATAGAGCCCATTTTCAAATGGATCTAAAAGAACTTGTGGCTATAAGGGCATTTCATTAGTTGTTGTTAGTCGACCCATCCTTTGATACCTATCCTAGCTTCAGACATATTTTCATGTATCTTTAAAAGAGGATGACCAATAATAGCCTTGATTAACAACCTTAGAGATTGTTATCCTATCAACAAACTTCCCACCACAGGGTTCATTATTACAAGCTTTAATAAGACCAAATATTTCATCCTCTCTAATACATCGTCCAATAACAAAATTAGACATTGTGTAGAAAATATTTCCATTAATTTAACTATATTTTGCACTTTTCTTGATTATTCTCTTTTTCTCCTTATAAGTAAAATGAGGCAGAAATTTCCCCGAGGATAGATAATTTGCTGCATCGGAAAACCAATTTTACTTGATATAACAAATAAATTTTCATATGGAAAATCATCAAATAATGGAACTATCTCACCAGGTTGCTCAAGTGAGGTAGAAATTATGCTACCTGATTTTCCCTTCCAAGCTGATCGATGATAATAATTTTCAATTTCTGCAACAGTAACAACCATCATGTATTTCTTCCATTAGTAATAGGTTTATTCATCAAATACTTAATATCAGAGTGGTCGGTTTGGATAAAGACTGGGTAACCTATGACATAGTGTTGAAATTTGTTGATTGCATGCACAAATGCTAACCTTTTTTTCTCAGTAACAATATAGTTTAATTCAGTAGGGGTTATATTTTTGCTAATGGAATAAATAACATAGGCCTTAAGATATTATTTTTGACCTAATGATGCCCCTATTACAATATCATATGTATCATATGTATCAAGGGAATATGAAATTGTAAAGACCAATTAGGCTCCCCTAAGGTTAGTGCACTAGATATTTTTTCTTTAATGACTTTAAAAGTAGTTTTATAGTTGGCATTCCAATAGAATGCTGGTTTGGGTTAGATTGCATAATCTCCCATACATTTCTGGCACCATAAAGTGCTTGAAGACATCGAGAAACTCTTAGGGAGATACATAAAGACAGAGACACAAAGAGTTGAAGAATACATCTACACTTTTGCCAAAATTTGTGTGGAGGTGGATCTCAACAAAGGATTTCCGGATTGTATCTTCTTGACACATAACAAACAGTGTTGGACATAATATTTAGATTTTGAGAATAAGACTTTTAGATTTTGAATTTTTCGACAGACCAGACATCTACAAAACTCATGTCCTGATATCAACAAAGCACCTCAAAGGAAGAAGAAATTTGGCAAGTAGCTCAAGGGATGTCAATTCCCACAGCAAATGTATGAAGAAGAAGAGGATGATGAAGAAATAGATCCCCTGACCATTGAAGAAACCTGGAATCCTCAAGATAGCGTCAAAAAGGAAAGAATTAATCATGAGGTTTAAGAAAACCTAGCACACACATCACGATAGGAGATCATCCTCGAAGAAAAGGAGCCAGAGGGCTCTAAACATCATCATGTATCCAAAAGTTCAGATTCAGATAAGGAAAATCCAAGAATGAAAGAAGGGTCCCAGCTAGCACTTGTCACGTACACTCGATCCAAGGGAGAGTGGCGAAAGGTCGAAAATAAGAAATGGAGAAAAGGGAAATCTGATCTCTTCCATTTCAAAGAAGTTTTTCGTTTATGTGAACATCAATTTTGACTGTTATGATTGAATGCATTGTAAGAATCTACATCATGTAATTTTTTTTTCATTAATAAAATTACGATTTTCCTGGGGATAAAAAATACTACTATGGCCACCATATGCACTTACCATTGCTTATACATGTAGATATGTATAAGTCATGGTTAGTGCATATGGTGGGCATAGTAATATACTACATCACTCCCTTACGTGTAGGTGGTCACACCTTGCAACACCAATCAATCTTGGCATGTAAAGAAGTGTACATACATATATGGTTTACATATGTAATGTTCAATATGTTTATATGCATACAACTATACCATGTACACTCTCGGTGTATATGTTTTTCGATATTAATGGGTATATTTGTCCCAACTCTAACCAAGGTTTAAGTCCCGACGGTAGCTAAAGTGCGCAAGGGAATTAATGGGATGGATCGCTAAGGTCATGGTCGGAGGTCGGTCCATTGTTCACTAGACCATTGTCATATCCACTCCTTTGGCTTGACCTCGACTACCAAAGCGCTACACCATGATGTAAGGATATGGATTGAATGTAACACCATAAATTGTCAAATATGATACGATGAAAGTATAAAGCCCCTTAATGCTAATGTCCAACTCTTCCATAGACTTGAATTATTTTTAAATATAAACCCTATTACCCCTCGATATTGCAAGCATTATTACTCTTATTATTGTGATGCATAGTAGGTTTAATTCTCTATCTACATATGTATTTATTTAGAGAGATAAACAAGCCATGTTGACAACACAACACATCATCAATCACACACATAAAGATCCAAATACCCACCTTCAAGGCAACTTCTACTCCATGGGATTGCCCGCAATAATATAGAATAACTATTTTTGAATGTTTAAATGGCGCATTAAATTGATAGAGTGGAAATACTTTGCATTTACCTTTGAGAATTTCTATAACACATATTTAAAGTGTTATAGTCGCAAACAATCTACAGATTAACTACAACAATTGGTTCGACTATATGCAACGAAACCATAATGACATTGTCAAATATGCAATTAGACCTTGTAGTAGTGATTAAATTCTACTCATATTATGATAAAATTAGGCTTGTAGTAGCTCATACTTTAGGCTTGTTTAATGTGGTAAAGGTATGTGTGTGTCTATGAACTCTAAACTCGTAATAATTTCCAATGATACACCATTGTAAACAATGTGTAGGACACATGTTTGGGTAACATAAATAAATATGGTTATTTGCTCAATATGAAAACCATTATTGCATGTATCCCAACATGAATATTATCCTATACACTTATATCTAGGATCTTTCTTTTGGTTCATAACTTTTTCCAGTAATAATACCTGACTTCCATACTCATAACAACATCAGGAGGACATGTAAACTAGAACCATGACCTGTGATAAATCCTATATATATATATATATATAGATATATATTACTAGAAATATCTTAAAGCATATATATAAAGAAAACAAGTTAATAATGACCAAAGAGGGATAAATCCTTAGTATTACCGCACATCAATACAAATAATGTCAGGAAGGACTTGCATTCCATGAAATTTTATCACTACAGTAAGAAAAGGTCACTGTATTAATTGATGTTAGATCATAATCAACACCAATACATATTGTTCCAACTTCCTTAAAGCAGTAGTGATAATATATTAGTCAATCATGTAAGCAACAGAAGAATAAGCCATGTCAAATACATCAATAATTACCATTTCAGTCCAGAAATGCAACATATTTCACTGTTAGTGAAAGTATAAAAAAAAACACTTATATATAAAGCTTGGGAAACTTATTAAGGGACTATGACTCTCCACACAACCATATGATAGCTACAACCAATCCTCATTTGTAGCTATCACCCTTATAGAAAATCTTGTAGATTCACAA
The DNA here is from genome assembly GCA_000404065.3 of Pinus taeda. Lineage (NCBI taxonomy): Eukaryota > Viridiplantae > Streptophyta > Pinopsida > Pinales > Pinaceae > Pinus > Pinus taeda. Next base: position 182,828 of record APFE031573664.1, read on the forward strand.
GCTCATGCAATGTACTAAAGCATAGACAAGAATCTACTTCTACTTTTATTCAACGAAAGCCAATAGATCAATGAAAAGAATAACCGACAAGAGGAAGATAATCAAATACACATAAAACAATAAATATCTGGGGAAATCAACAACTCAAAACCCCACTATCTGTATTTCATATATAAGAAATATCAGATGATAATACAATGCTTGTTCTCATAGGAACAATCCCAACACTCATAAGAACAATGCAAACACTTAGTAAAATCAATCTCCAGCTAACAAGCAAACTGTTGGCCAACACTTAGCCAATTCTACAGCTCTCCAAGTCCCTATTTCCTTGTAAAATTCCTATGGATCATTAAACCCATGTTAATGGGAAAGTGCATCCAAAACTGCACAATCCCTTCAAGGTTAAGTTCCTGATGGCATGCATGATCTATACAACTTATTAAATCATACAACTGATAGTACACTATCCTTGCACTATAGTCCCAAATGGGTCTTTCTCATAATCAACATGCATGAGTTTCTGATGAGGGAATCTTCAGTTAACTGGAGTAGCACTAGTTAATGAATTAGTGCACCAACTAACTGTTAAATCACTATTAGTTCCTCAAACAGTTTGGAACTAATATAACTTAACTTAACTCAGTAAACTGAGTTATCGAATTACAACTCACAATTAACTCATCCTGGACCCCACATATACATGACTTCAAAAAGACTTCCAACTCGAAATTTCTAAGCTAATTAAGTTAATTAAACTTAATTAACTATTTACAAGTTACTATTAGAATAAAATTTGATTTTAACTCTCAGTTTAATTCAAGAACAAACTAAATTGAAATTTCTTATTGCCATTTCTCAACACTACCGCTCAACAAGAAAGGGATTATTAGTTACCCTGATCCTGTCTCCGTGAAACTCAAATTTACATCTTTGGTCATTATTGACTTGTTTGCTTCATATATATGCTTTAAGATATTTCTAGTAATATATATATATATATATTTGGATTTATCACATGTATATATAGTTTGGATTTATCACAGGTCGTGGTTCTAGTTTACATGTCCTCCTGATGTTGTTATGAGTATGGAAGTCAGGTATTATTACTGGAAAAAGTTATGCACCAAAAGAAGGATCCTAGATATAAGTGTATAGGATAATTTCATGTTGGGATACATGCAATAATGGTTTTCATATTGAAGCAATAACCATATTTGTTTATGTTACCCAAACATTTGTCTTACACATTGTTTACAATGGTGTATCATTGGAAGGTATTATGAGTTTAGAGCTCATGGACACACACATATCTTTACCACATTAAACAAGCCTAAAGTATGAGCTACTACAAGCCTAATTTTATCATAATATGAGTAGAATATAATCACTACCACAAGGTCTAATTGCATATTTGACAATGTCGTTATGGTTTTGTTGCATATAGTCGAACCAATTGTTGCAGTTAATTTGTAGATTGTTTTCTACTATAACACTTTAAATATGTGTTATAGAACTTCTCAAAGGTAAATGCAATGTATTCCACTGTATTAGTTTAATGCGCCTTTTAAACATTCAAACATAGTTATTCTATATTATTACGGGCAATCTCATGGAGTAGAAGCTGCCTTGAAGGTGGGTCTTTGGATCTTTATGCGTGTGTGATTGATGATGTGTTGTGTTGTCAACATAGCTTGTTTGTCTCTCTAAATAAATACATATGTAGATAGAGCATTAAACCTACTATGCATCACAATCATAAGATTAATAATGCTTGCAATATCTATGGGTTTATATTTAAAAATAATTCAAGTCTATGGAAAATCTGGACATTAACATTAAGGGGCTTTATACTTTTGTCGTATCATATTTGACAATTTATGGTGTTACATTCAATCCATATCCTTACATCATGGCTTAGTGGTTTGGTAGTCGAGGTCAGGACAAAGGAATGGATATGACAATGGTCTAGTGAACAATGGACCGACCTCCGACCATGACCTTAGCGGTCCATCCCATTAATTCCCTTGCGCACTTGGGCTACAGTCGGGACTTAAACCATGGTTAGAGTTGGGAAAAGTATACACATTAATATAGAAAATCATATGCACCGAGAGTGTGTATGGTATAGTTATATGCATATAAATATATTGAACATTACATATGTAAACCATATATGTATGTACACTTATTTACATGCTAGGATTGATTGGTGTTGCAAGGTGTGACCACCTACACGTAAGGGAGTGATGTGGTATATTAATATGCTTGGAACGATCATGAAAAATTGGATTTTCAGAGAGTTTGATACAACTTTGATTATCGCAGTAAATCACAGTTGGATCCATCTACTGACCAAAAAAAACAACTAGGATCTTCCTCATCCAGATGGCCTCACATGTTGTCTGACTCACTGCCATGTACTTTTCCTCTGCTGAATTGAGTGCAACCAATCTCTGTTTCCTGTTGTACCAAGAAACTACGGCTAACCCAACACTGAAGATCCCTCCTGTGCTCTTCCTGTCATATGGACTCCCAACCCAATCTAGATCGGTGAAGCCTTGAAGTTCCCCTGAGGTATCTCAACACATGCTTTCCGCCTTCCAATACAACTTGGTAGGCCTAACCATCGCTTGAATAAGCTGGTTAACTGCATAGCACACATCCAGTCGTGTGCTCACTAAGTACATGAGTGAACCCATAAGCTGCATGTAAACAGTAGCTTCCACTACTTCCCCTAAAGTAGCATCCTCCTTCCTCTAGTTACCAGCTATAGGAGTCTCCATGGGTTTGTTTCTCTCCATGTAGAATCTCTTGAGTATCTCGTTGGCATACTTGCCCTGAGACACAAACAAATCCCTATCTCCCTACCATACCTCCATACCGAGAAATTAATGCATGAGCCCCATGTCCTTCATCTCAAAATCTCTTGCAAGGTCCTCCTTACAAGATTGATCAGTTGATCATCACTTGTCAGTATGAGATCATCAACATAAAGTACAATGATCAACAATTTACCTTCCACCACTATGTGGTACAGGTTCACATACACTTCACTCTTCATGAAGCCCAACCTAATGAAGTGACTATCTATCCTAGTGTATCATGCATGAGGTGCTTGCTTTAGCCCATACAACGCTACCTTGAGATGGAACACATGTGACTCATGGTTAAAGGTTTCAAAACCTTCAGGCTGCTCTATATACACTTCTTCCTCAATCATGCCATTAAGGAAGGTTGTCTTCACATCGATCTAATGGATCTTCCAACCCATCCGTGTTGATAATGCTAATATATATATGATTGATGAGTACCTTGTAACAGAAGCAAAGGCCTCATCATAGTTAATCCCCTCTACATGTGAAAAGCCATGGGTCACAAATATAGCCTCATGGTTCTCCACACTAACATATGCAGCTTGCTTTACCTTGTAAAGAGAACAAGAGCTCACTGCTGACTTGTCCTCCAGTCTAGGGACCCCATCCCAAACACCGTTACAAACTATGGAGTCATACTCCTCCACCATGGCATCAACCCAAACTGGATGCTGCACTGCTTCTTTAAAGGAAGACGGCTTTGTCACAACACATTCACCAATAAGAGCCATGTATCTGGTGTACCTCTCAGGTGACCTGCTTTTCTTGCGCTGAGAAGTGGGTGCTCCCACATTCTCCTGTGCATCATCGAACAATCTTTTAGCCTCTCTAGTGCACTTTCTTCCATCTCTAGAAGAGTCTGCCTGAGTGGATGTCTCCACTCTTGGATCCTTTGCATGTGGCTGCTCCACATCAATCTGAGGCTCCTCAACCTTAGGATCTAAAAGATCCTCATCCGCATGTAGCTCAATCTCATTCTCAAGGGAAACTTGCATGGCCTTCTCCTCATTGAATCTGAAATCCCTACGAACCACTGTCATCCTACTAGTCAGAAAGTACACCCGATAGTTGTAAGGTGTATCAGTGTACCCCAAAAATATCCCCAACTCTATTATATACTCAAGCTTCTTCTGTGTATCCTTGGTCACATGGAAATATACCAATGACCCAAAAATCCCGAAGTGAATTACATTTGGCCTCTTACCGAAATAAGCCTTCTCTGTTGTTTTCATCTCAAGTGTCCGATGTGGGCTACGGTTCTGAACATAAACCATTGTATTGCATGCCTCATCCCACAAGTGTAGTGGTAGGCCCTGATCATGCAACATTTCCCTCGCTGCCCCTACTATGCTTCTATTCTTTCTCTCAGCCAACCCATTCTGCTAAGGGTTATGGGGTGTCGTCAATTCTCGTTTAATCCCTTCCGCTGCACAAAAGTAATTAAACTCGTTTGAGACATACTCACCACCATTATCACTCCATAGAGATTTAACCTTCTTGCCCAACTCTTTCTCCACCAATGCTTTAAGCTCACAAAACTTTGTGAAAGTTTGATCCTTTTTCTGCATGAAAAATATCCAACATTTACAAGAATATTCATCAACAAATATAACATAATACCTATGTTTTGTTGTGGATGTTTTCAAGAATGGTCCACACACATCTGAATGGACTCTCTCTAGAATAGCCTTTTCTCGACTATCTTTTTCGTGAAAGGAAGACTTGGTATATTTTCCCAAAGTACACCCCTTACATGTATCAACTTGCTCAAGTGCACCTTTGGGAAGAACAGTAGAGATTTGTTGCAATATCTTCAAAGCCCCATGACGTAGGTGGACCAATTTCCTGAATCCCTATCTTCTTTACTTGAATCGTGGCTATGTGTCAAAGGAACACCTTTCCTTTCGAGAAGATCACATCATAGCCTTTATCCTCAAGCATGGAAATTGATACCAAGTTCTTCTTCAGCCTGGGCACATACATAACATTATTCAAGGTGAGTTGAGCCCCATGCTCCCTCTGAAAAGTAATCATGCCCAATGCAGTAACACTATACTTCTCGTCATCACCCATCTCGATATGCATTTGGAGATATTTCTCCTCCAGATAACTGAATAAATCTGTCTCCAGTCATGGGGAATGAAGCTCCCCTTTATAAGAACCATACACTTCCCATCATTGATGACACCATGCATGCAATTAGGGAAAAGTCCAATTCGAGTTGAGAGGCCAAATCCTCACCAACCGCTCCTCGTGAGGACTTCTTATTGGACTTCTTGAGCGGAAAATTTGTAGCAAAATGGCCCAACTCATGACAATGAAAGCACTTAACTTTCTTCATGTCTTTCTTCTTACCTTCATGATAAGAATATGGTTTATAATGGGAATTTTTTCCTTTCCCCTTCTTTTCCTTAATCGCTAAGGCATAATTTTCTTCATCATCAGACTTTCATGAAGAGCCATCCTTGGTGTTCCTCCTGATCTCCTTTTACATCAAATCTGACTACAATCATTCCCAATCTGGTAGCTTCTCCCGACCATTGATAGATTCATGATAACTATGCCAATTCTTTGGGAGTCCTTGAAGATCAAGACTCACAATATCGTACTCAGAAATTGTGATTCCAACACTTCCAAGTTCATCATGACATTGAGTGAAATTGGTCAAGTATTTGAAAATATTCTTGCCTTTCTCCATTTTGATTTTTCGAAGTTTGTCCTTCAGTGCCAATTTCCTTTGGTCACTGTTGTTCTGATACAAGTCCATCAATGCTTTCCACATAGCATATAAGTTTCCTTTCCATGGAGACTCGAGACAGTGTGGTCTCAAACTCCCTCAAGGATTATTCGCCTTGGCTTTGCCACACACTTGTCCCATTTGACCAAATTCTGTTACTAGCTTAGGTATTTCTTGATAAATGAATTCCTTCAATCCATTATCTTCTAGCACAACCTCCATTCTGTCCCTCCAGGCTGTAAAATTCAAGCTGCCTTCCAAGGCATACTCGAGCCGCAAACCATAGAACGTCATCTATCGATCCTGAAGTATGAAATGGAAATTCGAATTTCACTTGTAACTTTGAACTGAAAACTTCGAATTATCCTCTAGTATATTGTTCTCAGCTCTAATACCATGTAGAAAATCCTGTAGATTCACAAGCTCATGCAATGTACTAAATAACGGGACAAGAATACACTTCTACTTTGATTCAGTGGAAGCCAATAGATAGATGAAAACAATAATCAACAAGAGGAAGATAATCAAATACACATTACACAATAAATATCCAGGGAAAGCCACAACTCAAAACCCCACTATATATATTGCATATATCATAAATATAAAATGATAATACAATGCTTGTTCTCACAAGAACAATCCCAACACCTAGTAAAATCAATCTCCATCTCAAAAGCAAACTCTTGGCCAATACTTAGCCAATTTTGCAAATCTCCAAGCCCCTATTTCCTTGCGCAATTCCTATGGATGATTAGCCCATATTAATGGGAAACCAATGCATCCAAAATTTCACAATCCCTTCAAGGTTCAGTTCCTGATTGCATGCATGATCTATACAACTCAGTAAATCATGCAACTAATAGTACATTGTCCCTGCACTCTAGTCTCAACTGGGTCTTCCTCAGAATCGACATGCATGAGTTTCTGATGAGGGAATCTTCAGATAACTGGAGAAGTGCTAGTTAATGCATTAGTGCACCAACTAATTGTTAACTCACTATTAGGTCCTCAAACATTTTGGAACTAATTTAACTAAACTTAACTCAGTAAACTGAGTTATCTAATTACAACTCACAATTAACTCATCCTGGACCCCTATAAAATAGTGAGAATATATACATGACTTTAGAAATACTTCCAACTCGAAATTCCTAAGCTAATTAAGTTAATTAAACTTAATTAATTATTTACAAGTTGATATGAGAACGGAATTTGATTTTAATTCTCAGTTTAATTCAAGGACAAATTAAACTGGAATTTCTTGTTTCCATTTCTCAACACCCTCGAGCAAAATTCCAGAGACTGAGGGGTCTATTGCTTAGATATTTAAGCATAGCTACCAGTTGAACCAGGAACTTGGAGATTCTACCGCCTCCTTCCTCCAATTGAGTTGCAATCAACCAATGCATAGAGACACTGTGGTTCCACATAGATTTAGGGACTCCAAAACCAAAACCAAATCAAATATACAAAAGTGAGCCTTCAAAAACCTTACAGGAATTTTCTCAGGAGTATTTCCTCCACCCCAACCATTAAGTATTTTTGAGAAATACCATCTCCACCCTCTTGATCATGGGAATTCGAGAGGAAAGTTCCTCTTCACTTGGAAATTTTTTCTTCGAAACTTCTTGCCAAACAGAAAAATTACTTCTTCGATGGAATGTTGGTTTGCACAGATTGAATTTTTGCTCCCTCTATTCAATAAATCAAACCAGGTCTTTTCTTCAACAATTCCTAGTCTCTCTCATGTTCTCTTCTCTGTTCTTGGGAAAAATAAACCTCTCCTTATGCCTCTACTTCATAAAATCCAATTTTCCTTTCTTCCTATTATCTATTCTCTCCAATTTGAACCATACTCTCCTTCTCCTGTGTTATCCCATCCAAAATAAATTTATCTTTTCATTGGATATATATATATATGTGTGTGTGTGTGTGTATATATATACACATATATATACATACATACATACATACATACATTATATTCATGAGAGGAACATGCCCGAGGTTGTCACAAACCTCTCCTCCTTGAAGGAAAACCATCCTCGATGTTCTCTGTCCATATGCAACACAAGAAACATAATAAAAACACACATACTATTTTGTGGAGCTTTATATGTACAACTCTATACAATATTTAAATTATTTACACATTTTCTTCAACCAACAAACAAAAAACGATATGCTTCCCTCATTGAGTTAGTCATTTCCTAAGTAGCTTCCTTGGGCCCAAGTGCCTCCACTATACTTTGACTTGCTATATTCCTTGATTTCAGAGCATGAGGTTCCTCCGGTCTAGGATGCATGGTGTTTTTGGTTGGAACTCTCCCTTTGGTTCCACCTGTAACACAGACCAATCAATTATATGATTAGAATCCTTCACATATATTTTAAACAAAGAAACATGGAAAACATCATGGAGTTTAATCGATGGAGGTAGGGCTAGCCTATAGGCTACTGGTCCAATCCTTTCAAGGATATCAAAAGGCCCACAATATCGTGGTGCCAACTTGGTACATTACCCAATCTTCAAGGAAATATTCTTGGGCTCAATTATCAAGTAAACATGCCCCAACTTGGAACTCTTTATGCACTTTGTGTTGATCCAAATAGATTTCCTTCCTATCCTGTGTCACCTTCAAATTTCTCTTGATGATTTGAATTTTCTATTCCATTTGAGCATTTGAGGCCCATTAAGGACCTTGTTCACTGGTTCACTGCATCTGATAGGAGTATTACAACTCCTCCCATACAGTGCCTCAAATGGGCTCATCTTTATAGATTCCTGGTATGCATTGTTGTATGTGAATTCTACAAGTGGAAGACAATCTTCCCACTTCTTGGGTTGGGGCATCAATACATCCTCAACATGTCCTCAAGGATTCTATTTGTCCTCTCTGTTTTTCATGCATCTATGGATGATATGTTGTATTTAATGCCAATTTTTTCCCCAAGCCTTCAAATAGTTTCTTCCAAAACCTTGAAGTCATAGTATCTCTTTCTAAGATGACATTATTGGGAACTACATGCAACCTCACAATCTCCTTTATAAGAATTTGAGCCACCTCACTAGCTAAATTGGTGGATTTGACTACCACAAAATGAGCCACCTTTCTGTAACTTTTCAACCACCACCATAATTGCATCATGTTTTCTGTAGGTTCTCAGTTAACCTCTAATGAAATCCATGGAGATCACCTCCCACTTCCATTCCAGAATGGGGATGGGTTGCAACAAACCTACTGGATGTTTGCATTCAACTTTCACTTGTTATCATTCTATGCATTTAACAACAAAATCATCCACTTATTTCTTCAAATTGGGCCAAAAATTAAACTTTTTAATGGTTGTGAGAGTCTTTTGGTACCTGAAATGGCCTGAATATGGTTTGACATGAAACTATCTCATTATGAGCCTCTTCAAATCATCATTATTTGGTACATAGATTCTACTTTTGAATCTAATTAGGCCATCATCTATGAGATGATATTTCTCATCCTCACCATCTTGTTGCAACTTTTCCTTCAATTTCTGATATTTTTCATCAAGTTTTCTTTCATTTTTTACCCTTTCTATTAGGTACACTTCATAAGAGATTATGGTTGTGAGGTGATTCAATTGAAACCTTTGACTGAGTGCATCAACAACCTTGTTCTCTTTGCATTTGATGTACTTGATCTCAAATTCAAACTCTCTAAGTATGAACAATGACCTAGCTTGTATTGCATTCAACTTAGGTTGACCAAACAAGTACCTGAGTCCACTATGATATTTCATTAGTGTGAATTACCTATCGAGGAGGTAATGCCTCCACATCTTCAATGCATGACTGATGGAAGCTAACTCTAGATCACAAGTCACGTAATTTACGCCATGCTCATTCAATTTCCTTGACTCATAGAAAAATAAATGTCCCTCTTGAATCAAGTCTCCATTGAGCCCTTCCTTGTAGGCATATGTGCATACCACAAAATCCTTGTCTGCATATGCAATCCTCAACACTGGTGCAATCGTGACCAACTGTTTCAACTACTAGAAGCTTGTTGCACACTTATTTGTCAACTCAAATTTACTTCCTTTTATCTGCAAGGATGTTATCGGATGACCTATGTTGGAGTAGTTGTTAATGAACCTCTAGTAGTAACCTACCAATCCCATGAATGATATGATCTCATTCACATTCTTTAATGTTGGCCACACCGTTATGGACTTTGTAACAACCCCTTGTTGTTTTTTCATGTAAAAAAAATATAAAACCAAGGTCATGGGACATGTATTCCAAGTTGAATGGTGGGAAAAACATCATAGTGAGTATCACTTTTAGCTTATTTATGGCTAATGAAATTGGAAAAGGAAACGTGAAATAATTGCCATTTACTTATGAAAGTAAAGGAAAATAGGATAAAAGGAAGTTGAAGAGACATAAATTTTCATGCAAGGGAGATTAGATGAAAAATTAAGGAAAATGAAGAAAATGGAGGCCTCAATGATATAAAGGCTTCTAAGGATCAGTTCATAGCTTTTGCTGGTCAGTCTTTTTGGTCATTTTAGTTTTGGAGCTCTCTTCTATTCTCTTATTCTCCGAAACTCTTGCACATTTAGAGAGTTTTTGGAGCATTATTGGACCATTCTAGTTTCACTTGGATTTGGAGAAAGAAGGCAAAAAAGCAGGAAAGTGCAAGGGAATAGTTGGATCAATGACTACAACTAGATTTCTTTGCAAGTAACATGTTGCGTGTATGATTTCCTTGTTGGTTTATGGATTCATGGTACATGCATGTGATTATTTTGTTATGTGTTGTCATTGGCATCGATATTTCCCTGGATTGACAGTGGTTTTAGCCTTGCATTTCCATTTACTAGATGGATATGGTGTTATGGGTTTTCCCTCTTGATTGTTTTCTAGTTGGTGCTCATAACTCCTTATGGTTGTAGGTTGGAACAAACATTCTAGAAGCCCTGCAACATCTTGGGTTGAGTTACTAGTCTTGGAGCCTAGGTTGGGACAAACGCTCTAGAGCCCTTGGTGGGTTGAGTACTAGTCCCTAGAGTTGAGTTGAACAAATGCTCTCGAAACCTTGAAAGGTTGTGGGTTGAGTTACTAGTTCCTTAATCCCTGGACAACTTAGGTGGAGACCGATCTGGTTGGTGTTAGTGATTTCCCACGGTAAGGTGAAATCACTGGTTGAGGGTTGAGGTGGTTTGGCCTCTAGAAGCCCTGGTTTGGTTTGTCTTGGTTTATTCCATGATATCCCACATTCATGCTTGGAATACGATATGAGGGTGATTGGATGAAAGAGATATTTGGTTCAGCCCAATCTATGGTTGGGAGGTACGTGGAAGTCCCTAACTTGGATGGTATTTTTTTTGTATTAATATGATATATTTTCCTATTGTGATCTATAAGTATATGTATTGATTATGATTGTAATCTTATGGTTGTTCTGCCATGGTTTATATGCTAGTTATTTACTAGTTATATGATGTGTATCATTTATGGCTCTTGTCATGAATTGTTTAGATATTGATCAGTTGATGAATATATGGATTAATAAGTATTGTTATAGCTATATGGAGAGGGAATAGGGACTTCTTAGTGATTATTAGATGAATCTCATAATTTTATGATTAGATATGCATCCATGACCTATAAATTACATGTATTCCATGTGCTTAACGAAATGCCTAGTATGTTCTGGCTAGTCTAGGTCAAGTTTTGATTTGAGTTTGAAGGTTTAGCCTTGTTTTCATGTCATCAATGTTTTTGAGATGTCTCATGCGGTTTTAGGCAGTGGTATGGAGGCTGACCTAGAATTATTGTTTAAATTTCGGGACCACACCCTCTGAAATGGACAATTTAGGTCACAACTACACTTAGGCAGTGTTGTGCATGCGGTTGGAGGTCTATAACTGCATGGAGGCCTTTTCATGAATGCAGTTGGCAGTTAAATTATGATAAATGTAGCCCTAGTTTAGGGCTTGGTCACTTGGGGTGGTTCTTTGGCCCTTGAGTGTCCTGTATCCTTGAGGATGTTGTGAGTTATGAGCTTGTGGTTAGTTTATAGGCCCCACTTCCTTAACTAGAGTTGGGAGGTCAAGTCATATCATAGTAACCCTTCGTCTCATGTTTACCTTGGTAGGATGGTGGAATTGGGTAAATGTGGGGTGGGTGTGTTATAGGGTGGTAACAGAGCATGGTTAAAATACGTGGACTAGATGGGGAAAAATGCATGTGGTTATGCATGCATTATCATGTATATTGTTACACATACATAATAGGTCAGACATGCATCGTGGTGGCCATTATGTAGTTTGTGTCATCAAGATGTTGTTGGTATGTTATGAGGATGATATGTTGGCTGAGATGGAGCGAGAGATGCAAATTATCAAAGTGAGTTTGCAACATTGGACCTCAGGGTAAGAGCAGATCATCATACAAGTCTGTACGTTGGGAATGCATATATGTTGGTTAATGGTTGTTATAAGAATTATGGTTATGTACATTCCTATTGTTCTATTTTTGTTGTGGTTACATGCATGATAGATGTTATTTATTCAGTAGGGTCATATGCACATGCGTCAGATAGTCATGAATTATAGTAACATGTTGTTATATGCATTGTGGTCATATGCATGATGATGATGATCATTGCAACTAGGATCTTGATGTTATATGTATTGTGCTAATCTAGATTGGTTAGTGCACATGGTAATGGTTATGGTATTAAGGTACGAGTCAATATACTTGAGATATTGTGTCATACTAATATGGACTTACTTGTGCAGATGCGATAGCCTCCCCTACCATACATTGAGGTATGAATTCGATTATGTCACCTATCTAGTTTATATAACATGGTATGTTTACAGGTTGTATGAATATTTGATTAATTGCATGATATGATTACGTGTCTATAAGATTTCATGAATAAATGATCTTGTTTTAAGACAATTGTACTGACACAATATGTGTTGATATAGCTTGAGTGTAAGTGGGTGATAGTTGTAGTATTATGGTTAATGATTATGAGTTGATTAATATTATGACATGGCTATTAGCCTTGGTAAAGGCTCATTTCAAAATAATAGACACGATTTCTTAATCTTTGGAACATGTGACTGACATGTATGAACATTTACAGGGCAACATGTTTGTTACTAGCATGACAAGGTAACAATTGATTTGTTTATATAACTAACAAGTGGGTGATGTGATAACACATAATAAGATTCAATTGCAGAAAGAAAAAGGTAAAATAAATAAATTAGGTGAGAATTCCTTTGGCTATCTTTGGAAACCAAAATTGCAAATGAATGAGTGCTTTATTTCATCAAGCATTATGTGGATATGTGTTATATTCATGGACATGTATTTTACAGGTATAACAATTGGTTTCCATTTATGGTTGCATTCATTAAGGAATTGGAGTCCCTTGAGAGATGATATATATACGTGTTTAATTATAAGTCTGAGTGTTGGGTATGTTAGGAATTCATATTGTCTCTTTCTGACCATACATTTTGTTATAATATCACCCTTTTCAACCCATATTTGAAAATCCTTGCTAGTGTTTTGACTCAATTATTCCAAAGGTATGCAGTGAATCGTCTCATCACTATATGTTTAATTATTTAACATATAATCATGCTGTCTTCATAATTGATCTTTGAATTTGATTAGTTGCTGAACAATTAAAGAATGATGTGTAGCCCGCATTGCTGAAACTGCCTAAAGTTGGCGAGACTATCTTTTGCAGTTGCTGAAACAGCAGGAACAACATGCAAATCTTGAAGCTGAAACAGTTGAGATTTGCGTACTAGATTTGACAACAATAGAGGAACCCGATCGATCACCAAGGAAGCTGTTACATTGGATGTAACGTTCATAATCTAAATTACTGTAACAACATTCTGTTGATGGGAAACTGATTTCCCTATTTTTGTATACTGGGTTGAACTAGAATCTATAATGTAAATATTTTGTAATAGATGTCTCCTCTTTATAAAGAGGAGACATCTACATTAGAGGGGGGATGAACAGACTGTAACAAGAGGTTTTAGCTGAGGGAACGAGACTGAATCTTTTCTGTAATATGGTATATTGATGAATGAATAGAGTTTTGTTCTGAACATCTCATTTTAGTTCTTGTTTCCTGGGGAATCTTGTGAGAAGGACAGGGCCCACCTTCATCACAAGATTCACCCATTATCTTTCTACAGTGTGTTAAGTGTGATTTCTGTTCATACCTTGTTAACGAGTACTGTTTCTCGATGTTGTTTTACCTTTGTTGAAACTCTATTTCTTTCTTAATCGATTGATGTTATTTCATGAGTGTCTCACCGATGATTAGGATTACAGAGTTAATTTGCGAACTAGATAAACAAAGACAGGTGCTGAAGGTTCCCACTATGGGGATAGGGTCCTGATCCTCTGTTACAACGTAGCCATTGTTTTCCTTTGCAGATTTATTCTTTCTGTTTAATTATTCATCTCTTGTTAGACATCTACAATAGAGTATAATTGTTGTAACAGAGAGTGAAGCTTTAAACGAGGTGTGATTTGTTTGTGCTACAACTTTTAGTGCTATTAAGATTGAGTACATAGAGTACGTAGTTGCCTTTGAAATAATCAGACTTCCCCGGGTTGACAGTTTATGTGGCACTCGACTGTTTAATTAATAAGCAATTAAAGTGACCAACATTTTGGCAACGTTGCTGGGGAAGGTGACCGAAGATTTTAAGGGCATTAATGATTTTCTTTTAGATGTATAGGGTGCATGAGAGGATGCAGGAAAACTAACCCTACAGGCGGCAAGGGCAAAGGCAGAGGAGGAAGGAAAACTTTCATTGACGACATTATTTTAAAAGCTGAAACGTCTTAGAGGATAAGCTCTCGGAGGCCACAGACTCAACACTCTCTCCAGACGGGCTTCGGAATGGACGAAGTATTGGGACTAGAAACGGCCGAAGAAACAGTAGAACAAACTAAGGAGTCAGTGGAAGATATTGAAGAACCAATAGAAGATATTGAAGTTGAGGAACCAGTTCAAAACATTGAGAGCCCAACAGAAAGCACTGAAGACCGGGCAAGTGAAACAGGGGAACAACCAATGGATGGAAACAATGAAGGACTCTTTGGTGGGGGACGAAGAGAAGGAAGAGGAGAGAATTCCCTTTCCACCTTGGAATTCCCTATTGAAGATCTTCCCAGAGGGGCAACTCCTATGAAGAACATCCCACTCTCAGTCCTACCTAATTTCCATGGTTTATCATCTGAAGACCCTGATGAATTTCTGTTTGAGTTTGATATATTGTGTAGAAGTTATAATTATGTTACTAATACTCAAAAGTTAAATTTATTTCCAGCAACATTAAAAGGAAATGCACTGAGGTGGTTCATGAGCCTGGGAGGACATGTGATCACAACATGGGAGCAGATGGAAGAAAAGTTCTTGGCAAAATACCAAGAATGTTTCCGGACAAGAGAGAGGAAGGAGGAATTATTTAAGATGGTTCAGAAGGAGGATGAAAATATGGAGGATTTCGTGGAGAGGTTAAAATACAATTTACAGAGATCCGATCACCCTAATATGAGTAAGGATATCCTTAAGTCAATACTGTTGAAAGGGGTACGGGATGACTGTTTAGACATGTTGAATATGCTTGGTAAAGGGGATATATCTAAGGAATAGTATGATGAGATTGTCAACCTCTGTAAGAGATGTTCAAGAGGAGCAATACACAGACCAAAAAGTAGGGATAGTACATACTCAAGAGTCCAAAAACCAGCTAGTGGAGGAGCAACAAGGGATGAAATAGGTAATTTACTTGAAGAATTTAAAACTGAAATGTTAAGCTCTTTTGCTTAACAAATTGATACCTTGCAGGTTAAAAAGAAGCAGGCAGAGGCAGAAGTTGCTTTGGCTATTTTCTGCTCTAAATGCAGAGAAAAACACCCACTAAGGGAATGCTCACTGGACAAGGTACCAATTTGCACTATTTGGGAGAAGGACCATGAGACTCAACAATGCCCTTCTTTACCAAGAATAAAAGCAACACTGCAACCAACTGAAGAAGAGGCTAAAGCAATTTACTTGCTGACACAGAGGAGGCAATGGAAACCATGAGGACAAGGTACGAATTCTAATATGCCATTTAATCATTGGAATAATTATCCTCATTTTCAAGCAAATTACCCGCCCTTAAATCAAATGCAATACCCACCCTTCAACCAAATAAACTTCCCACCCATGCAGCAACCAAACCCTCCCTTTATGGATCCTACAATGTGGAATCCCTGGTCTCTACAACAATCTTATTTTAATCAGTGGAACCCAAGCTAGATAGCTCAGCAAATCCCATTTCCAAACCAATTCCCCCAGTATCAGCAATCTCTCTTTCTGCCATCAAATGCTCCACCGAATAACCAAACAATGATACCCCAGCTGCCTGTACAATCGAACCCCAACCCTAATAATAATAAAGATGTGCAGGTCATTGGTATTCAGAACTAACCTATTTTCCCTATGCAATGTAATGATATTCATTTGCGGTCTGGGAGAGTAGTCGAACCTATTATTGATGATATTACTTCTTCTGACTCTGATAAAGAGGAGATAGAAAAAGATAAGTCATCCAATAAGAATGCTGGAACAGTTGAGTCACCCTCTAATAAAAATGCTGAAACAACAGAGCCACCATTCCCTGAACGTTTGGCTCTCACTAAGACACCTGAGCCACCTGCTTTTAACCTTCTAGGGGAATTGCAAAATCTGTATGTTAAAATTCCACTCTTACAAGCACTTAGAGATGTACCACTTTATGCTAGAACTGTTAGAGACATTTACATTAAGAAACATGGAAGAAAAGATAAAGATCCCCTTACAGTTCATGTCATGGGTGATCTAGCTGCTTTAATGACAGGAAAAACCCCTCCTGTGAAATATGGTGACCCTGGTCATCCTACAGTTACAGTACAGGTTGGAAAAACTTTTGTTTCCAAAGTTCTGGTAGATTTAGGTGTTGCTATAAACATTATGACCCTTGAAACTGCATAGTTATTACAGTTAAAGAATGTATTTAGAGAGACCCCAACCATTCTAGAACTAGTTGACCGTTCCAAAATCAAATCATAAGGGGTTATTGAAGACTTGATAATTTCAGTTGAATCTTGGAACTACCCAGCTGATTTTGTTGTATTAAAGACTAAAACAAAGTTGGAGGGACATCCATTGATTTTGGGGAGACCCTGGTTGGCTATAGCAGATGCCTTCATCAGCTATAGATCAGGTTCAATGACAATTTCTGATGGATGTGAAACTAAGCAGCTCACTCTTTATCCTCATGCTACACCTATGATTAACAATGATAACTCTGTATGGTTAGACTATGAGGATGATGATACCCAACCCATTTTGACTATTGGACAAGCCTTAACTTTTAAAGATACAACCGAGGATGAACTAATTAGTAATTTTATTTCCGAACCTTCTTCGGTTAACTCTGAAACACATGATCAATTGACTGCAATCTTGGAACCTGAATCATAGCAAAACCTTAAATCTGAAAATTTATCTCAAACATCAACTGATATCTCCTCCAAGAGCATAACAATAGAAATCGAGCCTGGCAAAACATTGAATATAAACCCTAACTTAACAGATGCTAAAACACAACAGTTAATGAAGTTACTTCGTGAAAATAAGGAACCATTCGCATGGGACTACACAGATATGAAGGGAATCTCTCCTGAATTATGTACTCATCGTATTTATATCAAAGAGGGGTCTCGCCCAGTCTGTCAACCCCAATGACGAATGAATCCAAATTTAAGGGAAATTGTTAGAAAAGAACTTCAAAAATTTCTTAATGTAGGGTTTATATACCCTATATCTGACAGTGAATGGGTTTCTCCATTAGTGATTGTACCTAAGAAAAATGGGAAATGGAGAGTGTGTGTGGATTATAGAGCTCTAAATAACGCCACTCAAAAAGATCATTTCCCCTTACCATTTATTGATCAGGTGCTAGACAGTTTGTCAGGAAAGAGATTCTTTTCCTTTTTATATGGTTTTAGTGGATATAACCAGATCAAAATTGTACCCCAAGACCAAGACAAGACCACTTTTACTAGTCCATGGGGAACTTTTGCCTATAGAGTTCTTCCATTTGGGCTATGTAATGCTCCAACAACATTTCAAAGAGCAGTGATAAGAATTTTCTCTGATATGATTAATAACTCTTTGGAGATATTTATGGATGACTTTACCCCTTATGGTGTGACTTTCGAAGATGCATTACAAAACCTTGAGAAAGTACTTAAACGATGTATAGAAGCCCATCTTGCCTTAAGTACTGAAAAATTTCATATGATGATGAATCAAGGAATTGTATTGAGACACTTCATCTCATTCCTAGGAATTCAAGTTGATCCAACTAAAATGCAGGTAATTCAGACTCTTCCTATCCCCAAAACACAAACCGATGTAATAAGTTTTTTAGGACATGCTGGATATTATAGAAGATTTATCAAGGATTTTTCTAAAATAGCTTCTCCTTTGTTTGTGTTACTTATGAAAAATGTTGAATTCAAGTGGACTGATGATTGCCAAAAAGCATTTAACGAACTTAAGCATCAGTTGTCTACAACTCCTATTTTAAGAGGACCTGATTGGGCACTGCCCTTTCATATATCCTCTGATGCTTCAGATACTGCAATTGGAGCTATCTTGGGTCAAGAAGAAAACAATCTTCCTTATGCTATCTATTTCATTAGTAAAAGTATGACCCCTGCTGAACTTAATTACACAGTTACCGAAAAGGAATTTTTAGCAGTCATTTATGCTATTAACAAGTTTCGACATTATATTACTAGTTACCCTACTTTTGTTCATACTGATCACTTGGCCATTAAGTATTTAATGAATAAATCGGTTACAAATGCTCGAGTTACTAGATGGTTATTATTACTACAAGAATTTGATATTACAATTGTAGATCGACCAGGTAAAGAAAATGTAGTTGCTTATTTCCTTTCTCGGATAAAAACTGATGAGAACACTCTAGTAGATGATTCCTTTCCTGATGAATATTTATTTGCAGTATCTGCTCACTCACCTTGGTATGCAGACATTGCCAATTATTTAGTTGCAGGGAAGCTACCATCACACCTGTCACACAGAGAGAAAAGAAAGATCATTCAACAAATTTCTCGGTACAGCTGGATAAGTGGGTGTATTTTTCACACAGGACTTGATCAGGAAATTCGGAGATGCATTAGAGAAGATGAGTTTTATGATATATTGAAGGCTTTTCATGATGACCCTTGTGGAGGGAATTCTGCTAATAAAAGAACAACACATAAGGTTCTTAGAATGGGTTATTATTGGCCCTCGCTTTTCAAGGATGAAAAGAAGTATGTCAGAGCCTGTGATAGCTGTCAGAGAATGGGCCAGCCTAATCACAGAGATGAAATGCCACTGAACCCCTAAGTAATACTTGAACCCTTTGAAAGATGGGCTCTAGATTTCATAGGACCCATCAACCCTCCATCAAATCAAAGAGTTTATATACTAGTTTGCATAGATTATATGACTAAATGGGTGGAAGCTAAGGCACTCATTAGAGCTAATGAAGAATCTATTTTAACCTTTCTATTTGAAGAAATCTTTGTTAGGTATGGATTGCCTAGAGAACTAGTCACAGATGGAGGACCTCCTTTCAACTCTCATAGCTTTAAAGATACACTTCAGAAATATCATATTAATCATAAAATGACTACGCCTTATCACCCACAAGCCAATGGGCAGGTGGAAAGTACGAATAAAGTCATAGAAGCCATCTTAACAAAAATGGCAAAGGAGAATAGAAGGGACTGGTTTCAAAAATTGCCTGAAGCATTATGGGCTTACATATCTACTTGGAGGAACACTACAGGTTTTTCACCTTATGAATTAGTTTATGGTAAAAGTGTTGTTTTTCCTGTGGAATTTGAAATTAAAACCTTAAGAACTGCTTTAGCTGCTAACCTTGACTTGACTGATGCACAAACAACTAGGTTGCAATAGCTTCAGGAATTGGATGAAAAGAGATTGGATGCCATCCATCAAACAACTATGATACAATAGCAAAGAACCAGGTGGCATGATAAAACCATTAAGCATAAGCAGTTCCAAAAAGGCAATTGGGCTCTATTGTATGAATCTTGTTTTGAAAATTTTCTAGGAAAATTAAGGACAAGGTGGCTAGGACCTTATGAAGTAGATACTGTTTTTCCAAATGGAATAGTCAGGCTCATAACAATTGATGATTCTAGAACACCATTGTTAGTGAATGGGTATCGGCTCCGTTTGTATCAACAACCTATTTCTAAATAGGATTTCAAGGCCACTTGCATGACAGATACACATTATGTCTTTCTAGGGGAGTCTGCTATCCCTCATTGTACTTAGTTTTTCTATTTTTTTTTTTTATTAGATTATATTTCTTAACTAATAATCCCTGTCAAGGGTTGCCACGTTACAATTAACTATTTTGCAGATCTTAGATTCAGAGGCTGGCTGAGAAGAACAATTTCAATACAAGAAGGATCAGGCTTCGGCTTTGGAAACATTGCCATTCCACTTCAAATCATAATCCATTCCCTCTCACTGCCCTTCAGCAACATCTTCCCATTTTCTTTGTTGCTGACACACCATTTTTCCTGTTGCTGAAACACCATTATTCCCGTTGCTGGAACACCAATTTTTCCCCATTTTCTCCATTAATGAAACACCAATCTTTTCCATCCTTCCCTAAGAAGCATCAATTTTCCCATTTTTCCCGAGATTGAGGCATTACTTTCTCTCAAAAACGATGGATACATATCACTTTTCATTGAGGGAATCAGCGATTCATCCTGATAATTGTGTTCCTTCACTATCACTTCCCGTGAATATAGAAAACCTTTCGTATAAATACGCTCATACTTTATAAACCATTTTTCATGACCATCAGTGATCTATTAATGACGAGATTATATTTTCCGCACAACAATCAAAGGTAAAACGTGAAGGTATGCATGTTTATGTGTAAATATTAAACTGTAGTTAATGAGAAGATCTCGATATGATTGCCGAAATCACCATACATTCAAACCTATCATTTTAGCCACAGTTGGGGCTGAATACCAAAATATTGCAATCATTCTATGATATTCCAATTACCGTCGTTTTTTTTTCACGGCCATGTCTCGTCACCCCGTCTCTGTCTTATTGTGTCATAACCTCATTGGCAACATCTTACTCTGTTTCGACTGCTGCAACTTGGCTCTGTACTCTGCATTTTACTAAACCAGTAACTATGGGAGGAAACACTGTTAGACATGAACCTGGCTCAATCGCTCTATTGGAACTTTACCAGGAAGCATATCAAATTTTTCTACAAGCAGGATGGGTGGACTATTTCTGAAGGCTCTCGAATTTTGATTCTCAGCAAGTTCTGGAATTCGCATGCAATTTGAAAGAAGGATACACTATTGTTCAGGGAGTGTGAATTCCAGTAACAGAGGAGGATATAGCGCAGGTTTTAGGGTTACCAACCAATGGCATTCGTTGGTTCAGTCGGAAACACCTCATTCTGAACGTACAACAAGATTTTCTTCTACCAGGGGAGCGGGTTGAACCTAAAGGCAGGGGTGTTGCACTCCATTCACTACCACCGCCATGGCCGAAGGTTGCAGAGTTCATCAAGCACTAATTCACCTGTGAAGGACGTTACCAGGTAGTGTACCAGCACGACTTTGTGTTGTTGAATCATTTAAGACATGGTCGTTTATTAAATATGCCATACTATCTGCTTGGCTGTCTAAAGAATATGTCACACTATTCCGTGAATACAAGGCACCCACTCCTCTCCCTCACACACCATCGCTTGGTTCAGCTCCTAATCCAGAGGGGCTTTGCCCTGCACAATCCCCCTCCCCTTGACAACCCTACCCAGCAAGCTGCTAAAATCCCTCAACCGTCAGCAGAAAATCCCTATCAAGTTGCTGAAATCCCTCAACCAGCAGCAGAAAATCTCCAGCAAACTGCTGAAATCCATCAACCGGCAGTAGAAAATCTCCAGCAAGCTGCTGAAATTTAGCAACCAGCAGCCGAAACACCCTAATTGGGCACTGGAAATCCTCAACAGACCCCACCCCTTAATGTAGTCGAATTATCCACTCCCATCGTCCATATTCCCAGTGATAATTTGGATGATAATACCCCCATTATTAAGCTCAAAAGGAAAAGACAAGAAAAAGCTACACCCCCACTAAAGAGAAGAACGAGGGCTCCAATTAAGGAAGCAACTATTACTGATAATCCCCGTATCCTAAAGAAAAATGTTCGTAAGAGAAAAACCATTGTTTTTCCTGCCTCCTTACCTCGAAGATGAACGATGACGTCTGCAGCAATTGAGACCATCACTGCAAATTCCCCACCTATCATCCTAAAACCCCGTACTCCGTCAGGCCCTGAATCCTTACCTTCCTCACCCTCGAGTATCGAAATGAAAAGTGTTCAGGATTTTGTGACATCATTTCTTTCAGAAGACGCAGCTTCTCCATAAGAACCAGCTGTTGATTTATCAAAAGTAGACACCCAAGATGATGTACAGCATGTGGTTTTTCCACAAGAACCAGCCACTGGCTTAACAGGTGATACACAAGACCCACCTGTTGAGAAACAAAAGATAGACGACCTAGATGTGGCTGTTACAAAAGAACCAGCCACTGACCTAACAAGTGTTACACAAGAACCATCTGTTGAGGATGCAAATGATGAAGCTGCCACCGAACAACGATCCTCCCATCCATTGGAACCTGCAACTGCTACAGAAGGCCTGGTTACTTTAGCCTCCCTTCAGGAAGAAAACAAGTTTTTGAAATCTGAGATTGAGGCTTATAAGCATGAGTTAATGATGGCAAGGGAAGCTTATGAAAAATATCTCAATCTGTATATTTTAGCTTAGGTAGCATCTGTGGCTGAGAAGAGTGCAAAAAAGGATCAACGCAATGAATACATGTGTAGTGAATGTGGTGATCTCTATTCTCGAGCTGGTTATAAGATAATCGAAGTCCCGATGCCTGGATCCACTCCTGTATCTGCTCCTGTCATAGTTAAAAAGAAACGCCTTGCTGTTACACAAGAACCAACAGGGCCTTCAAAGACCTTTGAGGAAGAAATAAAATCACAACTACCCCGGCCTACCCTAGTTGTTAGAGATGAAAAACCAGCACCAAAGTCTTTAAAAACTGTATGTACCCAGACTGAACCTCGATGTGTAAGGACTGTTTTCACTCAGACGTCCAGTTTTCAAGAACTAAGGGATACATGGAAGGGAGAGTATGATCTCTCACAAGAAAAGGCATTTCAGCAACATAAATCATTATGGTTGAATCATGTATATAGAAATTGGGAAGTCCTTGAACAGTCTCGTGCACAACACAAGGAAAACAAAAAGCTAAAAACCAGACTGTCTCTTATCTTTGACTTGGTTCAAATATTACTCACCACTAGAAAACTATCTTTTAATTATTCTGTGTTTATGAGAAAACGCTTAGTGTTCCTCCAAGTGAAAGCGATCAGAGATGGACGACCCCACGAGGTGTCTACACCTCAGCAGTTTATTGAGACTTTTGCAGAAGTGTCAAATAGTGAACATAATTTGTTATGTGAACTCTATCTTCATAATGGGGCCATGCCTGAAGATATGACACTTAAGTTAATTCCTCTCGTTGGTGATATTCAGATTAGAGCCTTCGTTTCTTTCTTGGCTAATCAACTTACCTGGCAAAATGCTTTCATGTCAGCAACACACAATGAAGAGAATTTCCTTCTCTGGATCCGAGTTGAGCCACAGAATGTCGCTGTTTTTATTGCTGAACATCATCGGGTTCTATGAGAGCCAGGAACGAATGACCATATCATAAAACTACAGGCAGCAGTCTTGGAGGACTGCCAACATTATGTCAAGATTAAGGGAACTTTGGCCATACAAGCAAACAATCTATTTTGGGAACATTGTCCTAAGGAGAGAAGGGAAAAATATCCCTTTAACCCTCTCAATCTTCAGGCAACAATCTCACGAATACCTAACTATGCTAAATGTATTCAACAGTGTGCTGAGAAATGGTTGGGTTATCACTTTCACTTCCCTCTTCTATGGCTGCCAGGACATCAATACAAGGCTCAGTTCACATTGTCCAAAAAGGAGGAGCTTGTAGCATGGAAAAAAGTTCAGAATGTCCAAGGGTTCAGAGACATGGTTGACAACACTTTCTATACTTACTGCATAAGCAATTTGCACTGTACATCCTAGTATTCCGACTCAGACTCAAAGTAGAAGTTGCATGGGAACATGCAATCCTTTCAGTTGGGGGGGATATTAGGACTTCATATTGTCTCTTTCTGACCATACATTTTGTTATAATATCACCCTTTTCAACCCATATTTGAAAGTCCTTGTTAGTGTTTTGACTCAATTATTCCAAATGTATGCAGTGACTCTTCTCATCACTATATGTTTAATTATTTAACATATAATCACGTTGTCTTCATAATTGATCTTTGAAGTTGATTAGTTGTTGAACAACTAAAGATGATGTGCAGCCCGCATTGCTGAAACTGCGTGAAGTTGGCGGGACTATCTTTTACAGTTGCTGAAACAACATGAACAACACACAAATCTCGAAACTGAAACAGTTGATATTTGCGTACTAGATTTGACAGCAACAGAGGAACCCGATCGATCACCGAGGAAGTTGTTACATTGGATGTAACGTTCATAATCTAAATTACTGTAACAACATTCTGTTGACGGGAAACTGATTTCCCTATTTTTGTATAATGGGTTGAACTAGAATCTATAATGTAAATATTTTGTAATAGATGTCTCCTCTTTATAAAGAGGAGACATCCACATTAGAGGGGGGATGAACAGACTGTAACAAGAGGTTTTAGCTGAGGGAATGAGACTGAATCTTTTTTGTAATATGGTATATTGATGAATGAATAGAGTTTTGTTCTGAACATCTCATTTTAGTTCTTGTTTCCTGGGGAATCTTGTGAGAAGGACAGGGTCCACCTTCATCACAAGATTCACCCATTATCTTTCTACAGTGTGTTAAGTGTGATTTCTGCTCATACCTTGTTAACAAGTACTATTTCTAGATGTTGTTTTACCTTTGATGAAACTCTGTTTCTTTCTTAATCGATTGATGTTATTTCATGAGTGTCTCACCAGTGATTAGGATTACAGAGTGAATTGGCGAACTAAATAAACAGAGGCAGGTGATGAAGGTTCCCGCTCTGGGGATAGGGTCCTGATCCTCTGTTACAGCGTAGCCATTGTTTTCCTTTGTAGATTTATTCTTTCTGTTTAATTATTCATCTCTTGTTAGATATTTGCAATAGAGTATAATTTCTGTAACACAGAGTGAAGCTTTAAACGAGGTGTGATTTGTTTGTACTACAACTTTTAGTGTTATTAAGATTGAGTACATATAGTACGTAGTTGCCTTTGAAATAATTAGACTTCCCCGAGTTGACAATTTATGTGGCACTCGACTGTTTAATTAATAAGCAATTAAAGTGACCAACAGGGTACAATGAGGTAAGGTAGCCTATATATTGTTATGTTTATTTATGCATTGACATTTGTGTGTTTATGGCAGTATGAAGCAGGGAGTTGCATGGAAAAAGAGACTACCATGAAACCTTGACGAAGGCTCGGGTTGGGATTTCCTTTGGAAGCATTGGGAAGCATGGGTTTGAGTCATGGCGTTTGTTGCTAGTTTTTTCCTTTGGGTATTTTGTGATTTGTTTGCACTTGATTTGCAATTTTTCTTATGTTTCGTGCATGGCCATGCGACTTTGTTTGTGGTGTAATATCGTTATTTATTTTTCAGGGTTTTCTTCTTGTTTGTTTCTTGTTCTTTCCTTTTATGTTTTAAGGGTCTTGGGAATCGGTTAGGGGAAGAAGAAAGTTAATGGAGCTCGGGGGGATTTGAATGAAACCCAACAAGTAATGTAAGACCCAAATGAAGCTTGGTGCATGAGTAAAGGGTAGCTAAAGGCAAGAATATGAAAACTAGTTGGATTGGTTGGGTCCATTGGGATAAATGGATGGTGGTAGGATAGTCATGAGAAAGGTAAAAGGAAAGGTAAAGTAAATTAATTTGAGGTGTTAGATGCTTTGGCTATGTTGGAAATTGTTGTTCTCAATGTTGTGCATGAATAAAGGGAGTTCTCTTAGCATTGAACTTATGATATCTGCTAATTTGGTTGTGATTATGATTATGATTATGTCTATATTGTTGAAAAGCAAGTAATAAGAAATGCTAAATTTAGAATGTGCTAAAAACAGAATGTCTAAAAATAGTAGTTTGGCCAGTGAGGTCATTGGCCACTTGGGTGAGAGGTGAAACTGCTAAAAATAGAAAGTTCTAAAAATAGCATTTCTGGGTCCCTTCCTATTTATAGCAGTCCCTAGTCTATCTATAGGAAGTAAAATCGAATTTGGT
>APFE031573664.1:220449-245860 GCA_000404065.3 Pinus taeda
TGTTGAAATCAGATTTTTCTTTAGATCTGGAACATGCCTTACCTCCTTTAGTAGCCATTGGTTTCCATTCTGTTGTTTTACAAGAACCTTACCCATTCCAACAATTTTACAGGGTTTATCATCACCCAACGAACTTGTCCAAAATCTCCTTGAACATAGTCATGAAAGTATTTCTTATCAGGTGTGGCATGGAATGAGGCCCCTGAATCTACCACCCAGGAATCAGTAACATTTTCAAAAGAAAGAATCAAAGCATCTTGTAACACCTCACCTGTCACATTTGCTTCATGATTATTTTCTTGCTGTGCATCTCCTTCTTTTCCCTTCCGAGATATACAATCTTTCTTTAGGTGTCCTTTCTTTCCGCATTTCCAGCACACTATCCCTGATCTGGACTTGGATCTACCTTTCCTTGATTTACTGCGATATCCTAATCTCTTTCCTCTTTCCATTTTTCTTCATAGACTCTGCACTCAAAGCATTACTTGATGTCTCTCCAAAGCTTTTCCATTGCATTTCTTTGCTAAGGATAACACCGACAACATCATCAAACTTTAAAGTACTAGATCTAGACACAGAGTTACTAATGGTCATTACTAAACCATTCCAACTTTTTGGCAATGAGGACAAGAATAACAGAGCTCTAACTTCATCATCAAAGTTTACCCCTACAGAACTTAACTGACTTGTAATAGTATTAAAATCATTTAAATGGTCTCCAACAGATCCACCTTCCGACATCTTCATATTAAATAACTGTTTCATAAGAAATACCTTGTTTGAGGCCGAGGGTTTTTCATATAGTTTCACCAATGCCTTAATCAAACCCTCTATCGTTGTTTCCTTCGAAATGTTGAAGACGACCGACGCTGTGAGGCACAACCGTACTATTTCGGGTGCCTTTCTATCGAGAAGGTTTCATTCTTCATCTTTCATGCCCGTCAGTGTCTTTGTTTTTCCACCCAATGGTAGGTACAGATATTTCTAATACAGATAATCTTCCATCTACATCTTCCATAGCGAGAATTTTTGGCCGTTAAATTTCTCAACCCTAAACTTACCATCTTCTGCCATTGCTCTCACTCGAACCAGGAACCCTTCTCTCCTGCGAGTTTGTCAGCCAAATAAACCTTCAGCTCTGATACCAATTATTAGAAAATTATATATTACAGAGCAATGGAACACATAAAATATTGTAAAATATAAACACAAAAAACGCATAAACTAGAGAGACATAGATATACATGGTTCACCCAGTTTGGGCTACGTCCACCCCAAACAGCCAGTCCTTCCTTTCTATTATCCAACAAAATGAAGAGACACAACCTACAATAGATCTGCTATAATATCCTCTGTTTTCTCTCACAGTCTCACCTCTCTATTTCTCGCTCAGAGAATACACATCTATTTTACAACCTCAATACAATGCCCTCATACAAAGAGAGGGGTTGCCTTCTAGGGGAAAAAAATCCTAAAATAAACATAAGTTCTACCGTCAGATCATCCACCTAATAAACGACCCAGATTGACTAGAAATTACCCTACTTTTACAAGGAAATTTTACATCTGTTTTTAGCTTTGGAGGCACTGCCCCTGAAACCCCCGCTGGGGGATTGCTGGCCGCCGAACCCCCTAGCCAGGGGGGATCAGCCCCCTCGAACCCCCGCAGGGGGGACAAGTCCCCCCCACACCCCCTCATGTGGAGGGGTGTACAAACTTCCTGGGGTATACATTCAACTAAAACAAAGACCTCTAAATAATCATGCTCCACACTCAACAACTCCATGATTGTCCTGTTCATCCTTTCTGACACACCATTTTCTTGTGGTGTTCCTTGAACTATCTTCTCTCTATGAATTCCATTCTCTGAACAATACCTATCAAACTCTTTGCTATAATATTCACCTCCATTATCTGATCTGAGACACGCCAACCTTTTTCTTGTCTCATTTTCAACCAAAGCTTTCCATTTCTTGAAAGTATCAAATACATCAGGTTTATTTTGAATACAATAAATCTAGGTTTTTCTAGTTGCATCATCAATAAAAGTAACATAATAATGAGTGCCACCAAGAGATGATACCTGAGCAGGTCCCCATACATTTGTATGCACAAGCTCTAATTTTTCACTCTTATTTTCTTTCCCAACTCTAAGCAATCCAACTCTCGTTTGTTTTCCATAAACACAATTCTCACAGAATTTTAAATCAACATGCTTCAAACCTAGCAACAAATTTCTTGAGTGAAGAATCTACATCCCCTTCTCACTCATGTGCCTGAGCCTATGATGCCGCAATATTGTATCTTCTCCCGTAGAGGTTAAAGCATTAACATAATTAGAAATACCATTGCATAAATACAATGTACCAACCTTTCCTCCTTTCGCTATTACTAGGGATCCTTTAGTGACCTTCTAGGTTTTACTTGTGAAAGTAGTTACGCAACCTTCACCTCCCAACTGCCCCATTGAAATTATATTTTTCTTTAGATTTGGAACATGACTTACCTCCTTTAATAGCCATTGATTTCCATTTTGTTGTTTTATGAAAATTGTACCCATTCCAATTATTTTACAGGGTTTATCATTACTCAATCGAACTTGTCCAAAATCTCCTTGAACATAATCATAAAAATGTTTCCTATCAAGTGTGGCATGGAATGAGGCCCCTGAATCTACCACCCAGGCATCAACAGTATTTTCTAATGAAAGAATCAAAACATCTCGTAACACATCTCCTGTTACATTTGCTTCATGATTAGTTTCTTGTTGCGTGTCTCCTTCTTTTCCCTTTCGAGACTTGCATTCTTTCTTCCAGTGTCATTTCTTCCTAGATTTCTAGCACACTATCCCCAATCTGGACTTGGATCTTCCTTTTCTTGACTTACTGTGATATCCGGGGGCTCTTTCCTCTTTTCCTTTTTCTTCCCCTAGTCTCTGCAGTCAAAACATTACCTGATGTCTCACTGGAGTTTTTCGTCGCATTTCCTCGCTAAGGATTGCATCGACAACATCATCAAACTTTAAAGTACTATATCTAGAGACAAAGTTACTAATGGCCATAACTAAACCATTCCAACTTTCTAGCAACGAGCACAGAAATAACAGAGCCCTAACTTCATCATCAAAAGTTACCCCTACAGAACTTAAATGACTGGTAATTGTATTAAACTCATTTAAATGATCAGTAACAGATCCACCTTCTGACATCTTGATATTAAATAAACGCTTCATAAGAAATACCTTATTTGAGGCTGAGGGTTTTTCATATAGTTTTTCCAATGTTGACATAAACCCTCTGTTGTCATTTCCTTTGAAATATTAAACGCTACCGCTGTCGCTAGTCACAACCATATTGTTCCAAGTGCTTTTCTGTCGAATATCCCATTCTGTATCTATCATACTCGTCGACTTCTTTGTCTTTCCACTCAATGGTTGGTACAAATATCTCTGGTACAAATAATATTCCATTTGCATTATCCATAACTGGTAGTTTTGGCCATTAAATTTTTCAACCCTAAACCTACCATCTTCCGCCATTGCTGCCACTCGAACCAGGAACCCTTCTCTCCTATGAGTTTATCAGCCAAAAAAGACCTTCGGCTCTAATACCAGTTGTTAGAAAATTATATATTATCGAGCAATGGAACACATAAAATTTTGTAGAAATATAAACACACAAAACACATAAAACAAGAGAGACACAAATATATGTGGTTCACCTAGTTTGGGCTACGTCCACGGAGAAACAACCAATCCTTCTTTTTATATTATCAAGCAAACTAAAGAGATACAACCTACAACAGATCCAATGTAATTCCCTCTTTGCTCTCAATCTCCTCTCTCTTCCTCACTCAGAATATAGATATACATAGATGTAATACAATTCCCCCATATATAGCGAGGGATTTTCTTCTAGGGCCAGAAACTCTAAGTTAAACACAACTTCTACTACTAGATCTCTGCCTAATGAACAACCCAGATTGACTATGAAATTACGACATTTTACAAGGCAATTTTAAATATATTCTTAGCTTCGGGAGCACTATCGCCCCCCCTGCAGCGAATATTTTACGTGCGGCGTTGCCACCCCATTACGAAATGGGGTCCAATGTGGCGATACCTTTGAATATAGAAGATAATCAGGCTCCACACCAAACATGATCTGTATAACGTTTCTACCTATCTCATGTTGCCTTTATATTCTTTTTGATAACCTACATTTCTTATTCCATATCTGCCAACATGTCAAGTCCTATCAACACCCTTTTCACTGGATCACTCCAACTGATGGGAGTATTATAACTCTGCCCATAAAGTGCCTCAAATGGATTCATCCTCAATGACTCCTGATATCCATTGTTGTAAGCGAACTCAAATAGTGGAAGATACTCTTCCCACTTTAACTACTGATGCACGACATACATTCTCAACATGTCCTCCAGAATATTTTTGACTCTCTCTATCTATCTAACCTTTTGTGTGTGATAAGTTGTGCTGAAGGCCAACTCTGTACCAAACTTGCAACATTTTTTTTCCAAACTATGGAAGTGAACTTAGCATTGATGTCTATTACAATCTTCTTCGGTACACCATGCAACCTCACTATATCTCTGATGAAGACCTGTGCTAGCTCGCTAGCTGAATATGTAGAATTCACTAGAATGAAGTGTGCTACCTTTGTCAACCTGTCCACCACAACAATGATGGAATCACGTTGTCTAGATGTCCTAAAAAAAACCTGCAATGAAATCCATAGAAATGACCTCCCGTTTCCATTATGTAATCATAATCGGCTGTAGTAATCCACCTGGATGCTTACACTCTGCTTTTACCTATTGACAATCCAAGCATCTCGCCACAAATTCTGCCACTTCCTTCTTCAGATTTGACCAATAATAGAACTTCTTCATTGTTGTCAATGGCTTATGATATCTTAGGTGACTTGAATACAAATTAGCATGAAATTCCCTCAAGATAAGATTCTTGAGCTTAATTTTGTCTGGCACATAGGTCCTGTCCCTAAATATGATCAAACCATCTATTATAAGACAATAGTCCACTTCTTGTTCACCTATACCTTGCTGTAACTTGTGCCTAAGCTCCATCTACCTGTCATCTTGTTGTCCTGTTTGTAAGATATGATCCTGTAAATCCATCCCATAATAACTCGTAGCTTCTATTTGATTTACCTGTATCTGTCTACTAAGAGTATCTACAACACTGTTCTCCTTTTCCTTAATGTACCTGATCTCTAAATCAAACTCACTGATCGTGGCTAACCATCTATATTTTCGGACATTCAGATCCATTTGGTTAAACAAGTATCTCAATCCACTATGATCACTCATCAGTACTAGCCTCCTTCCAACAAGATAGTGCCTCCACATTGTCAAAGCATGGATGATCGTTGCCAACCCATAATCAAGTGTAACATAATTATGCTTGTACTCATTCAATTTCCTTTATTCATAACATACCACCCGTTCCTCTTGTATAAGGACTCCACCAAGTCCTCTTTTTCAAGCATCTGTACACACCATGAACTCTTTATCCAAATCTATAATTTTAAGAACTGGAGCATTTGTCAACAACTACTTCAACTGCTCAAAACTAACTGCACATTCCTCTTTCCATTTAAACTTCTTACCTTTTCTTTGTAATGATGTAATATGATATGAAATGCGTGAGAAGTTCTTGATGAAACTCCTATAGTAACCTACTAACCCCATGAATGAACTTATCTCATCCACATTCCTAGGAGCTGCCCATTCCATGATAGATCTTATCTTTTCCAGGTCTACTGATATGCCTTTCGATGGAAACAACATGTCCCAAGTAATTTACCTCTTTTTGAAATAAACTGCATTTACTAAGATTGGCATACAACTGATGTTGTCTTAGAAATATCAACACTACTACTAAGTGTTTGACATGCTCTTCCTCATTCTTAGAAGATATCAATATATCATCAATGAAAAAAATAACAAACTTGTCCAGATAAGGATGCAACGCACTATTCATCAAGCACATAAACGTAGTTGGAGAATTAGTCACACCAAATGGAACTGCAACAAACTGATAATGCCCATACCTAGCCCAAAAAGTAGACTTGTATATGTCCTATTATTTAATGTGTACTTCATGATATCCTAATCTTAGATGAATCTTTAAGAACATTGTTTCTCCCTTCAACTGATCAAATAAGTCATCAATCCTTGACAACAAATACATGTTATTGACCGTCACCTTGTTCAACTTCCTATAGTCAATAGAAAACCTGAGAGTACCATCCTTCTTCCTCACAAACAACATTAGGGCACCCCAAGGTGATACACTTGTCCTAATGTATCCCTTGTCAAACATTTATTTCAATTGAAACCTCCATTATACTAAATATGGTGTGCTCATCCTGTATGGTGCCTTTGATGATGGTGCTGCCCTTGGTACCAACTCAATGGAAAAGTCCACTTCTCTATAAGATGGTAACTCTGAAATATCTACAGGAAATACATCCTGGAACTGTTGTGAGATTGGGTGCCTCCTCAATTCCTCCGCATCCTCAACATCCTTACCTTTATCACTAGAAATATGTGCTGCCAACAATACACATTCTTTCATATGACTATGCTTCACCTTCATAGCTGTAACCATTCTAATTGATGTTGCCTTCTTCTTACCCTATAAAATTCTCTGTTCTCCATTGTCATCCAAGCACTCAATAGCCTTGTCATGACAATCTACTTTGATCTTGTGAAGATACAACCAATCCATACCCAACAACATATTGTATAATCCCAACGGAAGCACATTTAAATGTGATGATGTAGGCATACCATTCAATTCATATGCACAAGCACTTACCCAATGATGAACTCTTTTATTTTTACCTATAGCTAAGCACCAAGGCTCTCCATGCACTTATTTATTCAAACCACACTTATCCACCAGGTTAGGATTAACATAAATATAATTATATACACTGTAAATCAAAATAAAAACAACTTTATCACAAAGCTTATCATCCATCTTGATAATATATTCTTGGTGATATGCTTTCCCGTTATCCAATGCTAAATGGATCCTTGGAATGTTCTATCCAACATCCCCAACTGTCCCATACCATCACCTTTATTTTACTTCCCTCCAGGTGGTGACCCATGTCCCCATCCAACTACATTAAACTTCTTTTAAGGAACAACATCCTCTTTCTCAACTGCATCTTGGAGTTGTGTCCTTTTTGGCTTCCATTTACCTTTAGCCTTGTCTTTCCTTTTCCAACCTTGCTAAGAATCTTTCTTGCACTTTGATTGCTCATAACAATGCTTCAACTTACCAATGACCTCTTCAAGTGATCGAGGCTCATCATATTCAATACGATCTTTAAATGCTAATGGTAATCCACTAAAAATCCTCTAAACTTTGGCCTTCTCATCCTTAAGATATGGTACATACCTCAACATCTCCAGGAACTTAGTCATATACTCCTCATCTGTCATTGATCCCATATTTAGCTCATAGAAATCCTTAAATTTACTATCATAGTACCTCTCTGACAATTATTTCTTCCTGAAAAGAGTCTTGAATTCATGCCAACTCAAATCTTTTGTCCTTATGTCTCTAACCCACTCCACATCTTCCCACCAGATATTTGATTTCCTTTTGAGGTTGAAGATAACTATTTTTTCCTTCATATTTTCTGTGTAATCATGTCTCTGCATCTTCCGATTTCTTCAAATATCCATCAAATATAGGTCGATTTTCTTTCTTGAATTCATATGGAAAATATCCCCTATCATTCCTCCTGTAAAGATGATAATGATGATGACCATGATACTTGTCAAAACCATAACTAAAATAGAACTCGTGTTCATCGCCTGTCCTATCATGTGTGTCCAAGAACCTACCATCTATGATTGTGTCATCCCTATCCGATCGATGCCCACCATGAGACCTACTACCATATGCCCCATTAATCCTATTCTCCTACCCATGACTGATCTTCAGTGACCCTTGTCTTTTTAACTCTGAAAAACTATAAAGGATAAATGCATTAACCTCTTCTTGTTTCTCCTATGCCTGAATGATTCTATCATTGTCTTCTTTGCAACTTCTTATTTCTGCATTTAAACTTCTCAATGTCTCTGCCATGTCAAGAGAGTACCTATAAAAAAGCTACTCATCAGATCTATAGCAAGAATCTCGTGAACTATAGTCTACCATCTTGCTAGTCATCTTTGATCTTCTTCCTACAATTATACTATGTCAGCTAAACCAAAATATAAACATAATCAACATACGTCAATATAGTTCAGGGGAGGATATCTCATCTACAAGATCAACCCGATTAGCGCAATACATGCATAATCTTAATCATATCATTATATAGACATCATTTCAACTAGTATCCAATTACCACGCATGATTATACCATAACCATGACAATGCACGCATAACGAGATATAGACACTAACATGCATAAGAAATGCATAATCGACATGCACTCATGATGACCATATTCAACAACAATCACTATCATCCTGTTCATTGTGACACAACTAAAACAATGACAACCACCATGCATACACAAAAAGTACATAAACCACAAGCATAAAGAACATATATGCAATCGACATGTATGCATGACAAACACATTCTTCCCATCCAGTCTAGGGGGTGAACCATGCTCCGATACCACTCTATAACACACTCCTCCCATACTTTCCCAAGCTAATCAGGCCTCTGAGGTAAACATGTGATGAATATTTTCTATGATATGATTCAACTCCCCAAGTACACTTAAGTAAGTGGAATCAACAAACCAAAACCAACTGACCTTCCTCGGGAGCTACATAACCTCTAGGATCCAACTAACCCCTCGAGGTTTCCAACCCCTGAGAGAACTTGCTTCTTAACTGAACAGACCCCCAGTCGCTCCCATGACAAGCCCTCCATGCGGCTAAGACCCTCCAATTGATCCCACAATAAGGCTTCCATATGACTGTGTCCTTTCTCAGGCAATTTTGTGCTAGTGACCCCAAATTCTAAGCCACCTTTTAAGGGCGTCGATTAATGCCTTTGCCCATAACTTTGTGAAACTTTAAGAAATGATAAATCATAAGATTACAAGGCCTTTAATGCAAAACTTGAACAAGGACCTGACCTGACAAGGCCTAGCCATGACAAACATTCTTTCAAACACAACATGTGTTGGCTTATATGGGCTTGACCTAGGTTTGGAAGAGTTATTTAGCCAAACAAATCCCGTAGCTACTGGCCCTTTCGGCAATAGCCGCGGAGTGTGGAATGAGTTCTCACCCAAGGTAGTAGGGGAGGGTGTTGGAACTAGGTTTTCGCACCCTTGGGATGCCTTGATGTGGTCTGGTAGGTTCACACACCCTTCTGTGGCTTCGCACCACCCTGTTCCACGTAGATCAGGACCCAGAAAACCCTTAATACTTATTAATGCACGGTTATAGATTAGATCTACTTTTTATGTTCTTTAAGCAAACATTTAACAGAAATACCTAGTTCACGCACGCAACAAAGATACAAATTTTCATAAACTCATAACATAAGTATACGCACAGAGATCAAACAGTTATACCAACCATATATTAGCCAGATCCATAATAATTCAGATTTCACACAGAAATTCAAAATCAACTTATCTTTATTTACTTCCTTCACCAATACATCCAGATCTACCCTGCACACTCAGCTGCAGGGGACTAGGCCTCTGCGCACACAGCTGCGGAGCCTTTATCTACTTACGAACACCCTTGACTCAGACTTATAGACGCTTTGAGACTTTGTTCCTCCAAATCCCATTACATTCTAGATCCAAAAGTACATACCAAAAAAACTGACTTCTATCCATAGAGCCTCACTCTATTTATACATTCCCATGGTCTACGACCCATGGGCAAGTTGACTTACTTCCCATTATTTTACATTATTTTTGGGCAGACAACCCTTTGAATTGACTTATTTACAATTCGTGCTCCGCACACTTTGTGGAGTCCATACCTTTCCCAAAATTGCAGGTTTTAAGCCCCAAAACTATTATGCAGACCCTCTGCTACCCACAATCCCCCAACACAATCATCGTGACTCATCCTGAGTCACTCAGCTGGTGCGATAATCTTCACGCGGAGGTCGCTCAACAATTTCTGTGCATCGCTTGTGCTTGCAACACATTCGATTGCTAGCTTCTATACCTGTTCTACGCGAGTTGCTGATGTATCCATATCACTTGGAGTTACCTATCCAGAATCACATACTGCCTTTATGTGTGCTATCCTTCCTTCTATGGCTGTGGAGATGGCAAATGCTTCATCAATCTGCGGTTGGATGCGTTCCTTAAGCACTGACTCCTTTTGCCGCGTGGCATCAACTTGTGTCTTGAGAGCCCGGGCCTCCTTCATTTTAGCCAACCACTGCATGAAAGCAACCTTCTGCACAGTCCCTCAGACTATGTCATAAGCCTGCTACAACTCCCATTCCTCAGTTTCTACTTGTTGTATGGTTGGGTCTTCTTGGAGGGCGATGAGCGTAAGGAGGGACTGATCTAACAATCCTAAGCAATCTCGTACAACGCCCTCTATCATTTCCAATCCTACTTGAATTTCACCATGGTGCTGCTCTTAGATTTCTGGTGGTGTGGTCTACTGTGCCTTCAGTCTTAGCTCTGCAATTTGTAGATTTAATTCCCATTGAGCCTTCGTGGTCACTTCCTAGGCCATATGGAATCCTGTGGCCATGAAATGAATCTTGTCAGTGGTTGGAATTTCAGCTGGGATAGCTAACTCCGGGACCCTGCTGCAAGTGGCCAGCACGGCCTGTTCCACTTCCTAGGCGTGTGAGACCAAATCATCTCACTGGAGACTGACCTGCTCCAAATTTGCCTTGTGCTCCATCACTATTTGGAGGGTACATCCTGTCCTGGAATGAAGCTCAGTGGTTACCTGATCGTGTAGGTGGTATAAGGTTTCTCTAGGAAGAGCGGCTAGATTCAATCCCCAACTTTGCACATCCCCCTCTACTTCAGTCAAGATAGCACCTGTTGGCAACACTAAGGTGTTCATTGTATTGGTACGCACCATCTGGTCGACTGCGGCTGTGCCCTCGGTTAATTGTAGGCTTACCCCACCTAGGGGTCACACTTGTAGCACCTGCAACTGCACTCGGAGTTCCCCCAACACAATTGTCTGCTCGGTGATCAGTTCAGTCATTGCATTTGGCAGTTTTCTGTTGTCAAGAAAGTCCTTCTCCAAAGTTTTGGCTGTCTTTGACTTTTTGCGTGTGTGCGGTGATTCTGTGCTGTGTAGTCACTTGACAGGGTTTGATTCGGTAAGATGTTCCATGTGTTCCTATATCTCCTTCCCCTGTTGCATATTGTGGTCCGAGGCCATGTCCTAATATGTCATGGTTCCTTCGGTTAGCACTTCTTTAGTTGCTTCCTTCTCTAAAGCTGCCTGCTGTCCCTGACGGGCCTTTTTTGCCAAGTTAGTGAGTTGCTGCTAGAGGTCCTTTTTACGCTGTTGTGCTGCCATTTTTTCTAGTATTGCCTTGGCTAGGGCATGCCATTCTGGGAGCCATGTTTCTAACACCGCGTAAATAGCATCTTCTATTGCCATGAACAGAAGCATGACCATGCTTGCTTTGGATCCTTCCGCGCCCGGATATATAACTTATGCATGTCCACTTTGAACTCGATCGTGTTTTACAAAGTGTTGTAGATTGTTGGAGACATTCATGGTCTGCAAGCGATCCGTGTCTGAATAGTACCCTCCATGAAGGTCCAAAAAACTCTTATGTCAGAAGCCCTCGGTGTGTCCTTTGTAGCCCAGAGCGACATATACCGCACTGCTTCCGGTAGGCTGTCTTCAATGTTGGGAAACTGGCTACCTTGCAGCAGTTCTCCTGCAACCAGAAGAATTGATAGTAGCAACCATGCATAATAAAATTTCTTACCTTTGTCCTGTGCTTCCTGACAATTTGTCAAAAACTCGTCACATAAGAACTGTGCCCAATTAAAATGAACCCCTGCTGCGCACTGTTCTGCTAGAGCAATGACAGGAGATGACACCTCATCTACACGACATTTTTTCATTAGTTACTAGCTAGTAGCTGGGTAGAAGTTTGCACCCCTCGGTCTTTGATGCTTGCTATTGCAAACCCCCCCTTCCACTTCTCCAACTTATATTTAGCCTTCATTGTTTCGACGCGACCCGCATCGCTACTTGTTCTGGTTGTGTTTGTGGGGTCATTCCCTTTTACTAGCAAGTGGGTAATCCGGTGTACTAAATCAGTTGTGATCAGAATCGGCTCCTCCAACTGGAGAAACCCATAATGTACCAGACATAGTAACTGCCGGATAACACAGATGGTGAGGATTGTGCGTTGATAGTGAGGCATCCAACTTAGATTGAGTAACCCCGCTTTTTCCACACCTAGTAACCACTTCCGCGGGAGTAATTTGTCTTCGGCCAATTTGTGGAACTTGTCACTGTCTACAAGGTTTGAGTCTTTGAACTTGATACTCAAGACTCGGCCCAGCAGTAGCCCATTAAACCTTACCTCATCCGGAAGAAGCAGGGTTTGGAGCATATTCTTTGCAGTGTCCACATCCTTTGGTAGCTTGAACAGGCTGATCCATGGGGCAATATATGGGGGTCGTGATAGGATTTGAAATGCATCCTCTTCGTCCTCATCTTATGCGTCAATCTGATCGACCAACGCTTGCAAATCTTCATCGTCCTCCTCAGGTTTGGTGGTGATTGCTTTGCCCTTTTCAGCTCCTGATAGGTTATTGAACCATGGCAATAGCCTGACTGGCCCCATCGACTGCTTATTTTTCTAAGACTGTAGTGTGCGTGAGGATTTTGGGGCTTCAGGGACCACAATGACCTCATCTAGCGCCTCTTGGGTTGAGTATAGTTCTTCCGTGAACCGTGCTCGCATTCTCGCCATGGTACACATGGAAACCTTGGTAGCTAAGTGTTTGGCGGTTGTTATTAGTTCCAATCTCAAGTAACCCGGTGTCGTCCAGAGGTTATTAGATGAACATGTAATTTTGAATGAATCCCTTCCCCCACTTCCAACTTATTAACATTGTTTAGGTGGCAGATCTTTTCGTATCTAGCTCGAAACTTTCATCTTAATGGCCCACCGCCCACTCCTCCTTGACGTAACTTGACTTCCTTGACAAGAATAGTGATGTTAATGGTCAATTATCGATTTTTCTGATCCGGATCTTGCGGGGAGGCCCCCAAGATCTAAAAGATTGAAATGGATCTTGGGGGGAGAGACCCCCAAGATCTGAAAACTTGAATTGCCAGAAGAAAAATAGGAGAATGCCCAATAAACAAAACCATAAAGAAACTTTTTATTAAAACCCAAGTGAAAATAAACCAGTTAGGGCAATGATAGCTTATCTCTGAGAAGAGACGTGGCGGTTACATGCCTCTGAACTATAAAGGCTACATTGTGGCGGACAATCTGTCCTTTTACAAAATGTGACTTGTTACTTATAGTATTTTTCTAGTTACAATACCATGGGTGAATGAATACCATGTGTGGATTTTACAATACCACGGGCAGATGCCATTTACAATACCATGGGTCAATTCCATGGGTGAATGAATACCATGGGTGGATGAGTACCATGGGTTGATGCCATTTTCCATTCAGATAACCTCTGTGGCGCCTCCGCACTGCGCCTTTCGTGGCGCCTCTGTGGCGTCTCCGCACTGCGCCTTCTGTGGCGCCTCCGCACTGCGCCTTCTGTGGCGCCTCCGCACTTCCGCAGCTGCAGCGCTCGAGAGATCACCCTTCACAAATTCGCTTTCAACTTCCCTTTCATAGATCAAACTTTTAAAACAATAACCCAATATTTCAGATCTTAAGATATTTGATTTGCAAGAATGAATTAGCCAAGTGATCTCCTTTTCTTTATATAGGCAAGCTTCTTCCTAAAATCATGGATCAATACCATAGATAACCAATACAAGGGGCCATTTTCCATTCGGATCATTGACTCCCTTTGAAAGGTTACTGTACTAATCCTGGCAGGATTGTTCCTTTTGTCGTCCCCAAGCTCAATATGCATATGGAGATATTTCTCCTCTGGGTCACTAAATAACTCCGTACACCCTATCATGTGGAACAAGGCACTAGAGTCTAAGTACCACACACTCCCCATCATAGTGCTAGCCATGCATGCGATAAGGGTGAAGTCTAGCTCAAACTATGAAGTTAATACCTCACCTATTGCTCCTCTTGATGATCCAGATTTAAACAGGAACACAACAAATTACAAAGATAACCATAAACATAGAGATGCAATGGAAATAATACTTCATTTCATTAGTTTAAAATATTGAAATATGCTTACAAACATAAATGGAAATAAACTAGCTAGGGAAATGGTAGCTTATCTCTGAGAAGAGATGTGGCAGCTACATGCCTCTAAAATGTGTTACAATGAGGTTCGAAGGCCTATTTATTGTTGAGAAATAATCGAAAACCCTAAAAATCCAAAAACCTAACCCTCGAAGATGAAATGCCAAACTGTGGACCCCGTTTGGGTAAATTGGTACATCAACTTCCCGGGGTCGTAACCTTGGCATACAATCTCTGTTTGATGCGCACAATATCTCGTTAGAAAAATCTATCAGAGAACTACAACTTTGGGAAGAGCAACATTGGTCTGCTGACCCATTTTGCTCCCAGTTTTCCCAAAAAATGTCGTTTAGTGCCTCAAAATGGCTCCGGAAGTTCAGGACCTGACAAACTGCTAAAAATAGTTCAGGACCCAAAAAACTACTAAAAATAGTAAATTGTGCTACAGTTAAGGAAATTGAAAAGATGAAAAAAACAATGGTGGGGGTCCAAGTGGACTTAGTGGGTGGCCACCAATATCCACTTGGATCATTCCTCCCCCCTTAGGAAGCAATGGTCCCTGTTACGTTGAGTTCCTCCATGAGATGAGGAAACTTCTGCTGAACTTGGTCCCTAGTGAGCTACTTGCCCTGGTGAAGGAGTTGGCCTGCTTTGCCAACTCGA
This sequence comes from Pinus taeda, assembly GCA_000404065.3. Taxonomy (NCBI): domain Eukaryota; kingdom Viridiplantae; phylum Streptophyta; class Pinopsida; order Pinales; family Pinaceae; genus Pinus; species Pinus taeda. Next base: position 235,517 of record APFE031573664.1, read on the forward strand.
TAAAATTGGATATTCTGCTGGCGAGTGTGCTTGATCTATGTGTCCATGATCCAATCAGTTGCATCCTATTCCATGCAATCTGGATTTAACTCTTTGGGTGTGAGTTGTTCTGCAATGTCAGATGTGTCTAGTAATGGTGGAAAGTATGGTCGAAGGCAGTCCACATTGAACACTGGGTGCGGGCCAAGAAATGGGGGAGTGATGAGCTCAAATGCATTGTCTGCCATAGCCTTGGTAATGGTGTAAGGACCATATCAGAGTGGTCTGAGTTTTCGATAGGCTCCGGCAAATGAAACCAGACTTTGTCACCCACTTGATACTTGTGTGGCACCTGATGTTGATCATGTCGTTGCTTGTACTTGGCATTTGATTTCTCCATAATGTCATGGATCTGCTGGCGAATATGTTGGATGTTCTCAATTAAGTTGTTTGCCTTATCTTTTTTAGACTGGACATGAGCTGAATCTGCGTGAGTAGCTACAAATTACATGGCCACATCAATGGGATATAGTGGCTGGAATCCCAGGCCCACCTGAAAAGGGTTGTGGCCAGTTAAGCTGTGGACAGCCTGGTTGTAGCTTTTCTAAACATAAGGGAGGCTCTCATCCCATGTGCATGGATGCTTTTAGTTGTACATGCACAGAATGTGTACAATCATCATGTTGACAACCTCTATCTGGCCATCAGTTTGAGGATGGAAGATTGTGGACTTAGTGAGTTTGGTGTCCAACATTGACCAGAGACTGGACCAAAGTGTACTGAGGAAACTGTTGTCCCGATCTGAGATGATATATTATGGGTTCCCAAAGTGTACCCACACCCGTTCAAAGAAGAGTTTAGCAATGGCTTCTGCTATGATATTCTTCTTTCAGGTCACCATAATGGCCATCTTCGAGAACCTATCGACAACCACAAAAACACAGTTGTTTCCATGCTTAGTGGAAGGAAGGCCTAACATGTAATCCATGGAGATGGATTCCCAAGGTCAACTAGGGGTAGGCAGTGGGGTATAGAGGCCTTGCTTCTTAATGGTCGGTTTGGCAATGGCATAGGCAATGCATGATCTAATGTGCTTCCTGACATCCTGTCGAATATTTGACCAATGGAAATACTTCTGCAGTATTGCCACCGTTTTTTCAACCCCGAAATGCCTAGCAGCCTGATTGTAATGTGCTTCCCAAATCATCTCGGCATGCTCTCTTGAAGGAACACAAAAGTGACCCAGGTGGCATAACAAGGAATCCTGGAGGTGAAAATCTGGAACATGCTGACCCTCCAAGAGTGTTTAGTATGTGTGGCCAAATTCTAGGTCGCTTTTGTAGAGAAATGGCCAATTAGAAATCTCATGCCCACAAGAGTTGAGCACAGTGGTTAATGCCATGATCAGTGGTCGACTAAGGCAATCTACAACATTATTGGTGCTGCCCTTCTTATACTTGATATTCAAATGGAACTGTTGCAAGTATGTGGAACACTTTTGATGGTGATCATTCTGCAATTTCCCTTGGGTCTATATGAACTGCAGGGGTCGGTGGTTTGTGTGGATGATTGTTTCCTTCCCCAAAATGTAATGCTTCCATTGTTGGCAGGCTTGCAATACTTCTGGATTGTGTCTAAAAGTGTCTCACTGTGGGATACTTCTGGACTGTGTCTAAAAGTGTCTCACTGTGATATGCCACTGGATTCCTGTGTTGAGTAAGGACTGCCCCAATAGCATAGTTAGAGGCATCTGTCTCAACCTCAAATGGTTGTTGCAAGTCTGGTAATGCGAGCACTGGTGCCGAGTAGAGGCAATCTTTCAACTCTGTGAATGCCTTCTATTGAGATTCAGACCAAAATAATTTTGCTTTCACTCCTCCCTTGGTGACATGACTCAAAGGCCAAATGATATGAGAAATCCCAACATGAACCTATGGTAGAAGCTGGAAATACCTAGAAAGTTGTGGAGCTCTGTCAAAGTGGTTGGAGATGGTCAATCCTGAATGACTTGGATCTTGGCTGGATCCACATGCACCCCCTTTTCATCAATAATGTATCTCAGATACTGAACCTGGGTCATGCCAAAAGTGTATTTCTCCAAATTGGCACATAACTTGTGTTGTTGCAGTGTTCTAAGAACCTGTCGGATGTGGTGGAGGTGCTCTTCCCAAATCTGGCTGAAGATCAGGATGTCATCCAAGTATACCACTGCAAATGAGTTGGTGAAAGGCCGCAAGATGTCATCCATTAGTGTTAGGCCCCTATACTACTAGTGTAACCCCATATTGTTATTAGTACAACCCCCTTATTATATTGTTATACCCATGTAGTCCCTATAGAAGCCCACTATTGTTACTATTGTGCCATTACATTATTATTGTTATGTCGGCTCTGATTATATTATGACCCCTTAAACTCCCATATATAGAAAGGAGGCCTTGTCATTTGTATCATCCAAGAATTGTTCATTTAGTAATGTAAAGGAGGTTTCCCCCTCGAAGAGGCTAAATTCTAAGGCGTTGATATATATTTTCTATCTTTCTGTGAGCTGGTTTGATAACATTTGGTATCAGAGTTGTGGATTCTAGGGTTTCGCTGCTCCAAACAATTCATCGTGGGATTTTCACTATAACTATTTCGCTACAAAGTTTCAAAAGCTAAGAAAGAAACCCATTTGAGAAGAAATCGGTATGAACCTTGGCTCTGAATTTCAGATCCTGCCTCGCTATATTTTTGGAGGTATAGTTTGAGGAAGTTAGGGTTTTTATAGACCCCCGAGTTACATTCCAAACAGGTGACCTAGGGAAAATTGTCATAAATTTCTCTCTGAGCATGGGATTAAAATTTCGTAAGAAGTTACAGAAATAGGATGAACTGTAGTTTCTTTTGTACATTTTTTAGATCCAAAGGTCGAAACAGTGACACATGTCACGTCGTACAAGTTCGCTATACTGAACTAGTCTATAATCAAGTCACTGTGGGAGATTTGGCATAACTCTTCCTTTGAGAATCCAATTTGGATCAAACTAGTGGCATTGGAAATAGGATGCAAAGGGCTACTATAGGTCGTGATTTCAGAACTAGAAGATACGAAATTATAGAGTTATAGTCATTTCAAGATCAAGCTCCTAAAATCAAGAAAAAGCGAGATGAGGAAGTTTGATGGCCCTCCTTGGCTTTGAAGGCAGCCTTCCATACAACAGAGGGTTCGATTGATACTTGGTGATATCCTGACTTCAAATTGATCTTGCTAAAATATTTTTCCCCCTTCAGTTGTTCCATAAGGTCATCAATCCGTGGGATTGGGTACCTATTATGAATAGTGATCTTGTTCAACACCTGATATTCGATACAGAGTCTCCAAGTCCCATCCTTCTTTTGTACCAACATGATCGGGCTCCCACGGGGTGATGAACTCAGACAGATGTGACCTTTCTGCAGTAGATCTTGAATTTGCCTCTTGATTTCATTATTCTCTAGAACGAAGCGCCGATAGATTGGTCCATTGGGCAACAACGCACCTGGGGTCAGATCGATGGAGCACTTGACCTGACAGTGTAGAGAAACCCCTACGGGGGAGGTGAAGATGTCCTCATACTCCTCCATGACCTTGTCCATCTTTAGTTGTCATGTGGGGGGGCCCTATCTAGAGGTCGTGGCCACCATATTCTTCTTTCCTTAAGGGCGTATCATCCGGAAAACAAATTTCCTGGTTTTGGAAATGAGCTTACTGCATTGTTTTGCAGTAACTGAAGAGATGGTGGTAGGCGGTGCTACCTTCGGTATCCTCTACAAATTATTTCCCAAAGTAACAATAACAGCACGGGGCCTTGATTCGTACACAGCATGGCGCTTCCACAAGTATGGTTGTCCTAATAATACATCACAAATTTCAAGGGGAGAAATGTCACATAATATCTCATCCGTGAAGGGCTTGATATTGTATGGAAGGTGACACTGGCAATTCACATGAAGATCCCGTCCTTGGTGAAGCCACTCGATGGTGTACAGTTGTGGATGTGCTATGGTCGGTAAGCACAGCTGCTTCGTGACCTCTACTGAAATGAGGTTCCTTTGGCTCCTGCTATTGAAAATGAATTGTAGCAGGGAGCCCTTTACCCACATCTAGGGGTGGAAGAGATGCTCCTCCTCCTCTGGATCTTCGGGTTCCTCCTTCTGGATCTTCATGGTGAAAACTGTGGCGTTAGGGTTTGCATCAATAATCTGCTTCCCTTTGTCATTCCACTTTTTGAGTTCTGACTCAGAGTCAAAACATGCATTTGATTCTGAAACCTTTAGCTCGGCCACCAGTGACTACTTGGCCAGACACTCACTTTTGTTGTGAGTGGAGCTCTTATGGAACTCACACCACTTTCCTGTGTCCTTTTTCATCTTTGCGGCGCTATTCTTTGCTTGCAACTTTGGTGGATTGTCTTGGGCTGCACCACCTTGGCTTTGTCCTTTGTTTTGTGGTTTGGGTGCACCTTTCCCTTGCTTCAGATTCATAGATCCAAAGTCTCGCTTCTTCTATTTAAACTTTTGCTCGACCTTGACGGCATATCGGTATGTCATGTCGAGTGAGAAGATGTTCAGGAATTCTATTTCTTCCTAGATGTACTTGTGCAGGCATCCATGGTATTTGAGTGCCAAATGCTGCTCTGTATCCTTGATACCTAACTTTGTGCGAAGGGTATGGAAAATATTGATAAACTCTGGCATGTCTTGGTCCCTTACCTGTCGTAGCATGGTCCACTTTATGTATTAGTCCTCATAGCTTCCAGTAGGGTAGTACTGCTCCTTGATGGCATCCCGGAATGAATTCCAACTGGGTGCAGCTGAAAATAGTGAGCTTGTACTTTCATCCTTCTACTCGCAATAGGTTTCCCACCAGTCCTTGATGTGGGGGGCTGCTTTGAGAAGAGCAAAATAATATTTTCCTGACTGGAAAAATCGTGAATAGAAAAATAACCCTCTAGTAGATTTAACTATTTATCAACGACATCTTCATCTATCTAACCCTCGAATATAGGGATTTCAAAATTAAATGTACCTAAAATGGTGTGGCATTTGCAGAGTAGCTGTTGGAAGTCGATGCGTCGCTCCTGGGTAGCCGTTGAAGGATCTGGGAAAAGTTGTCCATCATTGCATTCCTTTGTTGCTTGAGGGCTTCTTTGAGAAAGATTTTGATAGGATCTCCTACCCCCTTGTCTTTATTTTCATCCGCCATGGGAGGCCGTCGGGATTTGTGAGGGTGGTATTGCAAAGGTTCGACCAGTTCAAGCCCTAACTTCTTAAATCCCGACCTCATTGGAGACATGCAAAGAAAAACAGAGAACAAAAGAAAACTGCTCTTATACCACTAATCTAGATTTAAATAGGAACACAACAAATTATATAGATAACCATAAACACAGAGATGTAGTGGAAATAATATTTCATTTCATTAATGTAAAATACTGAAATATGCTTACAGATAGAAATGGAAATAAACCAGTTAGGGCGATGGTAGCTTATCTTTGAGAAGAGATGTGGTGGCTACATGCCTCTGAACTATGTTACAATGAGGCTCGAAGGCCTATTTATTTTTTAGAAACAATGGAAAACCCTAAACATCCAAAAATCTAACCCTAGAAGATGAAACAGCACACTGTGGGCCCCTTTTGGGTAAATTGGTACATCAACTTCCCGGGGTCATAACCTTGGCATACGATCTTTGTTTGACACATGCAATATCTTGTTAGAAATATCTATCTGAGAACTACAACTTGGGGAAGATAAACATTGGTCCATGGCCCCATGTTGCTCCCATTTTTCCCAAAAAACATCGTTTAGGGTCTCAAAACAGCTTCGGAAGTACAGGACCTGAAAAACTACTAAAATCAGTAAAATGTGCTACAATTAAGGAAACTAAAAAGCTGAAATAAATAACGGTGGGGGTCCAAGTGGACTTGGCGGGTGGCCACCAATATCCACCTAGATCACCTGAGTTCTTATTGCCAGATGTTTTGTGTGGACACTTTGTAATGTAGTGCCCGAATTCATGACAATTGAAGCATTTTATTTTGGACAAGTCTTTCTTCTTGCCCCTTGGCTAGATTTTGGTTTGGTTTGATATTTCCTCCCTTTTCCCTTCTTTCCCTTTTCAACCAATGCAAAATTTTATTCATCCTTTCCCTTGGATGAAGTTCCATCTCCAATATTCTACCTGATCTCTTTGTGTGCAAAATTAGACCACAAACATTCCCAATTCTATAATTTCTCCCTCCCATTCACTAAGTCCTGGTATCTATCCCAGGTTTTGGGAAGGCCTATAAGATCTAGGCTCACCAGGTCATCTAATCACCAACCCCTCCAAGCTCATCACAAATTTGGGTAAATCTGCTGAGATACTGCAGAATAATGTCATTCTTCTGCATCTTAATATTTTGAAGTTTGTCTTTGAGGGCTAGTTTCCTATGATTGTTGCTATTATGTAATAGATATGTCAGTGTCTGCCACATTGTGAAAGGAGTTTCTTTCCCATGGATATTTGAGACAATGTGGTCTCACACTCCCTCTAAGATTATTCTCTAGCTAAATATTTATTTCATTAGGTTAGGTTCTAGGCATCAACTGATGTTGGTTTTGTAATGTCTATCTTGACATATTCTAGATATTTTTTGTCATCAAGCACCATCTCCATGTGATGCTTCCATGCAATGAAATTCGAGCTGCCTTCCAAGGCATACTCTAATCTCAGCCCGCTAAAGGTCATCTTCCCAACTCTGAAGAGATCCTGCTATACTAAAGCTGCAAATTCGAACCATATGAGAATCAACTTTGAAATTCCTACTCTAATGTGAACCCGGCTCTGATACCATATAGAAATTTGGTGATAGAATTGTAGCTACTCAAGATATTTTAATCTAAATCAAGAGATACAATTCTACTCTATTGATCTGTAGAATTCAATTCACAATCTAGAACAACAATCTTAAACATGCAATAAGAAATAACACACATGCACAATATTGTTTCTAAGGGAACCCAACTATAAAAACACCTTAAGCCACTTTGCATTAATCAGATGAATAGAGATGTATTAAAATTTCTATTTAGTCTGAGCTCAACCTGCAAGTGAATAACCTATCTCTTTTCTCAATGAGAAGCTCTGACCCAGACTTAGTCAATTTCTACCTCTACTTGAGCCCCTATTTCCTTGCACAATTCCTAGAGCATTAGCCCCTATTTTTCAAGAATTTTCCTCCATTTGATTGCACAATTCCCAAGGTTTGATCATCTACTTGCATGTAACACTTGTACACTTAAACTAGTTTACAACCACTTGTTACACTACCTTGGAATGTCCACCACAGCTAGAGACTTGAATTCTCCGTATGCACTAGTTATTTTAGGTTGATTGATTAGTAAACTGGATGATGATTAAGTGAGACTATTGTCCCACTGCATAACTGACCTTCCACTAGTTCCTCAACCTATTAGAACTACTTTATCTGAACTCAACTAGATTACTAAAATTTAGTAATCACACATCCTTAACTGAAATCCAAGGCCTCTAACTTGAATTTACTAAGCTAACTAAGTGACAAGAGCTATTTCACACAAGTTAGCTACATCCAAGTTGTCTGTTGATGTGTAAATTCAAATTTTCTCAATTTTAATAAGGAAAATTCAAATTGAGACTTTCTTGTTGCATTTTTCAACGCATCATGGAGATGATTTTGAAAATCATGTATCTTGGCACACCTTATCCTCTTTTAAACTTGTTCACAGTGATTTATGTGGTCCATTTTTTTCTTCTCCCAGTTCAAGTGTTTCTTAACTTTCATTGATGAACTCTCTAGATGCACTTGGGTTTATTTCTTAAAACTTAAGAGCAAAGTATTTGACTTGTTCTTGGCCTACAACATTGTTGTAGAAAGCTACTACAGACATAAAATGCAAATTTTAATCACAAATAATGGAGGTGAATATTTCAATAATAAATTCACAACTTATTACACTACATAGGACATTCAAATGCAACATACTATTCAAAATACACCACAAAAAATGGTGTTGATGAAAGAAATAATTGTATATTAAGAGAAATGGATAATTGTATGATTCAATCTAAGGTGCTAAGTATTCATTATTGGGTAGGAGCAATCAACTATGCAAATTACATATTAAATCCACTAAAATTAAACCACTTTCCTATCTTTTGTAGTGTAGCATGGGCCTACATTCCTAATGAAAATAATAAATCTTTACAACCTAAAAGTAAGAAGTGTATTTTTGTTGAATATTCTGAATATGTAAAAGGTTATATACTTCTTGAATCTCATTCCTATGAAGTAATCAATAGAATATATGTTCAATTTGATGAAAATATCTTGGCCTACAATCCAAATTGGGTAGTTGTGCCCTCTTTGGCGTACAAGCCATCTTCAACGTTTGTGCCACCTTCTCTTACTATTTTGGTTTCTTCTTTAAATGATGACACCGAGAATGAAAATCCACCTCCTTCTTCTCACATTCCTCCTAATGAGTCCATTGGACATGAACCTCCACCAATACAAAAAATTCTAAAATGGGTTTGTTTAACATGTAAAGTTGCTGGTGATCTTGTTGGTGATCCTACAAATAAACATCATACTCATTCATAGTTCTAGTGAACCTCCTCTATTTTGGATCAAGTTTTAGAGACTCATGATCCAAAAACATTTACAAAATCCTTAGGTCATTTAGATTTGGAAATAGAAATGGATGAAGAATATAATTCCTTAATGTTGAATGATACTTGGGAACTTTTACATCTTCCTAAAGAAGAAAATTTTTCAGATGAAAATGGGTATACAAAAACAAGTATGCATCGGATAGAAATGTGGAAAGACATAAGACCTGATTAGTTGCTAAAGGATTCTCTCAAGTTGAATAAATTGACTACAATGAAACCTTTTCCCTTGTCACCAAAATGAATTCCATCTACCTTGTTCTAGCCCTTGCCACCTCACATGGATGGGAGAACCATAGATAGATGTTAAACATTCCTTCTTGCATTGGTATATACAAGACAGAGTCTATATGGAAGAAAATTTTGGCTATGTTCAAAGTGATTCCAAGCTTTTTTTTCCATATGTTTTCACTATTACAACACCCTCCAAAAATTCCACTACATTCAAATTTTGGAGCCTACTACTCCATCGTATCTGGTGTTGCTTTGGTTTTCAAGTGTCGTTCTAGGTCATTCTATGTATTAAAATGTTTCTTAATAGTTATCATGTGTCTTTGCATTTATTAGAACATATTTAGTGCATATCATGGTCGAAACACATTTGTTGTTACAAAATGACATTTTTTGGTCATAGTCACACACACTTCGCTCATTGTACTTGGGGAATCTACATAAAGTGGTGCTTTGATGTATATTTATCATTGTTCAAGATTGTCTAATTTTTATCAATGATTTGGTATGTTTCGCACATCGTTTTATGTCTGAACTCATCATGTTCACCCCTTGCCCCATCCTCCAGGCTTCGACAAATTTTGCTTTCAAAGTGAACCCATTGAGGCAAGAAGCATATGGGTGCACTCTTAAGCCTCGAACAACAATCCTTTATTGTTAGAAGTGTGCCATGCACCCTCCAAGAGTGCATAGTGCACTCCTTAATCCATTTCCCCTTCCTTATTCTGATTTGCGCCCTTGTGAAACCAAGTCTTCCTTTGAGCGCACTACTTCGACTCAAAAAAGTGTGCCCTCCTTGAGCACATGAGCGCATCCTGAAGGCCTTCAGCTCCACCATTCAGTGTTCAACAGTGCATCATGCACCCTCTTGACCCTTTGAGCACATGAGGACACTTCGAAGGCATGAAGCTTCATCCTTCTACCTTCAGACTTGTGCCATGCACCCTCATTTGTCTCTTGAGCACATGAGTGTGCCTTGAAGGCATGAAGCTCCATCCTTCAACCTTTAGGAGTGTGCCCTGCACTCTCCTTCTCTCCCTTTAGCACATGGTGTTATAGCTCCAAATCTCACTATTATGGTTTGTGATGCTTCACTCATGGCCTAGGGCAACCCCTCCTTCCAGACCTGGTCCAAAATTTAAAAAACAGTGTTTTATTCCTTATACGGGACATTTCCCTAAGTTAAATGCATGTATATGCGGGTAGGCATATACCCAACCCACGTATATGTATTAAAACACTTTAAAAAATATAAAACTCCTTATTTTCGGGCAAAGATCGGGGGTTTTACCTGGTGATCACCTGTTAGTGCCCGTGGCCCAATTGTTCCCAACCAACTCCCAACTAAAAAACTACTTTGGGAGAGGTATAAAAAGACCTCAAAGGGAAGGCCTAAGAGAGGAGAGAAGAGAGAGAAA
>APFE031573664.1:245870-286497 GCA_000404065.3 Pinus taeda
CTGTGGCGCCTCCGCACTGCGCCTTCTGTGGCGCCTCCGCACTGCGCCTTCTGTGGCGCCTCTGTGGCGTCTCCGCACGACGCCTTCTGTGGCGCCTCCACACTTCCGCAGCTGCAGCGATTGAGAGATCACCCTTCACAGATTCGCTTTCAACTTCCCTTTCATAGATCAAACTTTTAAAACAATAACCCAATATTTCAGATCTTAAGATATTCAATTTGCAAGAATGAATTAGCCAAGTGATCTCCTTTGCTTTATATAGGCAAGCTTCTTCCTAAAATCATGGATCAATACCATAGATAACCAATACAAGGGGCCATTTTCCATTCGGATCATTTTCCATGCAACAACGTTGTCACCCGACTGCCGTCGCGATGTTGTGGCCCACATGACTATGTAAAGAACCTTTTTGCTGCGTCAGCCTCCCATAGACTCATTTATAGTCCCGCACCCTCTTTCAACTGCTTGGGGTGTTGGGACTATGCTTCCTATAGCTAGTCAAGTGGTTGCACCCCTGGTGCGATTTCAGAACTTCCCTGCTAGCTCGAGCTGCGAGCACCTTCCAAGTGTCTTTGTAGCTGTTATCTCTTTGTGCGCTATTGTGTGGGGTGTATCCTTCCATAGGTGTGGGTGCAGCCATGATAGCGGGGTCATGGTGCGTTTGCGTTCTGTAGGATATCCGACCTAGCTTGATTTCCTTAGGCACAAACTCACGCGGCCTTCATGGGCATCGTGACCTTTCCTTTCGCTACTTCCTTCTCCAACAATCACACTTTTCTTCTGGAGCCGTTCCCATAGGTTGTCGAATTTGTAAGGTCTGCTATTACCCACTTAGTCTGGGCTTCTATTTGTTTACTTCTTAACATTGTCGTTTGTGCCTCCCTTTCGATATAGACCCATTGAACCCGTGGTATCTGCATTTTTCTGGTGAGTCATTTTCTAGAACGAATGCTGAGCAAACTTATCCCTATTCCCCTACTGACTTTGTCATAGGCTGCTGGCGAACGTGATTTCCCCCTAACCTTTGCACGTACCTACTTTTGATATCCGCACCACTTTCACAGAAACTTTGGGCATGTGCTCCATTCGTGGACAATCGATGTGTAAGGGGTCTCCGCAAGGTCATCCCGTGGCCTTTGTCTCAAAATCGTCGTTTCGCGCTGGTTGACCGCCTCCATGGCATCCTCATTCGTTGGCCTGTCCCTTGTCTCCATGGTTGCACAACATAGTGATCTAACCATCATATTACAATTTAGTGTCGTTACCTCATGCAATCGGTTTTGCCACTGCTCAATCTCTTCATCTAAGTCTGATGTGCAAGAACTGTCACAATCCCCATGAGATTCATCCATCCGTGGTTGGATTCACTCTGTCCTGATCCTGCGCGGTGATCTGGTAAATAAAATCCAGTCCATCATCGCTGTCCTCATTGCGAACTGGCTTAGTATAAAGTGCTCCTTCGGCTGGGTCTAGTGGAACCACTACGCGAAGAGATTTTTTCTCGAATATCATTTTTCATTTCTTTAGGTTGATGACTCCATTCATATCCGTTGCCCAGTCTATCCCTAATAATGTAGGATATGGGTTACTATCATCCACAATCTCTATGACCTCAAAATTGGTTAGTGTTCTTATCACATCGATGTCTACTGTACCTCCCTGCAGTCTTCCCATAGGTAAGATCTTCTGTTGGTTCACCATCCACGGCTGGATAGGGGACCATTGTAGTGCGGGCTTGCCCATGTGCTCCCAAGGTTGTTTAGGTAGGACATTTGAGTCTGACCCCAAGTCCAGAACAACCTGGTCCATCTCATAGTCCCCAATCTGGGTAGTCAACCACATTTCATGCCCCGTTCGCAATGCATGCTTGCCCAACTTCCATACCATTCGAGGTTCATCCGATGCTGCACACCTAGTTATTAACTCTTGCAATCCCTTCACTTCTTTGGTATCTCGGAGTAGCTTCATGCATGTCTCTAAGAAGGTAGTTAGCATAGAAGTATCCCTCTCCGACTCTATTTGATCCATGCTACCCGAAGTGGAAGTTTCCACGAAATTCTTTTTGGCCTCCATAAATGATTCCTTTGCGTGCACCAAGTCAAACTCTGGTTGTTTCATGGGAGCCTTGTGAACCCATGCATCCTCCTCTGGTTGCTTCCCTTTATCTTCTCCCATAGTTGCACAACTTCTAAGAATCATATTCACATTAGGGTCTTCCGCGCGTGATTCAACCTTCATCATTTGGACGTTCTGAGTGGGGGTAGTCGGAAGCACTCCTTTTTCCCACATCTACACAATTATCATGGGGTAATCGATTGCTTTGTGGTCAAATTGGTAACAATATGGGTAACACATTCTGGTCGGGTTCATACTATCCCATGCATAGTGCCACGGTCCTCCATAATTATAGTAGATCTATTGTCCTCATCTGCGTCTGGGTCCCATTCCCCCTCGACCCTGTCCACGTCCTTGGAATCCGCCCCGTGCTATTGCGGCGGCTGGATCTTGCCCATATGCCCCCATCTGCATCCTATAAGAAGGTGGTCAATCCATCAACATCTCATAACTTCAGCAGTTTCTTTCATCGTGACCCTCCTTCCTACAAAAGTTGCAAAATAACTGCTAGGGGGTGCTGTCTCAGATTCTGTAATATATGACAGTTTTTTGTGGCATGCTTTCCTCCTTGGCATATCGCGCACCAGAGAGTGGGTGTCGTGGTTGGCCCTGCTTGTACCTCTGGTCACAATGGTATTGGTCCCCTGCCACCACATAGTTGGCAAAGACCAGACAATGTTCCTTGTCGTGGCCCTGACCCTTACATTTGATACACCATACTTCTTCACACCCTTCTGACCATGGTGCCTATCCTTGTTTCAAACTTTGCATCTATAAGCATAGGTTTTGTAATTGCGTGTGGATTTTTTTAACTCCCAACCTCGAATCCTGTATTGGGGTTTCGTGCAGTCTCATCGCGGTCTCTAATGCTTCGGCTTGGGTTGACATCTTTCGCTGTGATAGCTTCCTTAAATGTGGTGTTAAAGACGTCACAAACCATGCGCAATGCTGCGCATCTGCCAATGTCATGTTAGCTTTGCGGATTGTGCTTTTTAATCTTTGATCTAGATCCCATGAGGTTTCACTCGGTAACATTGCTATCTCTTTGAACATAATGACCGAATGGGTGTCTGATTTTGGTTGACCAAATTCTTTATTCAATGTGTCCTGGATCAATGTTATTCCCACATTCAAATGATCACTTGAGTAATTTATATACCATGTCAATGCGCAATCCTGCAGCGTGCTAACCAGGGTAGCCTTTTTGATGTTATCATCCATTATGCCTTGGGCTTCCCATACAACCCTTACCGCAAACCAGAATTGACCTGGTTCCTCATTTCCTGCACCCTTAAATACTGGCAACTTGACTGTGCTTGCCATCCCAACCTTCGGTGGTGACGGAGGTGGAGGTGGAGTGGGTGAAGATGGATTTGATGTTGGTGAAGTAGGTGATGGTGTAGACGGAGGTGGCATCAGTGGAAATCACTGCTTAATCAACCAAACCGCGCTTCTTGGGGAGAAACTCACGAGCTCCTCCTTGCTTTCTCGTGAAATAGAAATTAGCAAACTATTCTCTAATCCTTCGGCTCCTCAGTAGCCTCTTCCACTCCATGTTATGCCAGACATCAATAAATGTGCATAATATAATTTTCACACAACAACATCTTAATCCAAGTATTCAATGATTTGATGTACTTACCGCGCGATCCTTGGAGAAAGCGCTTTTCTGCTTCACTATAACTCACGATCATGTCTATTGAGAACTCAGTAATAAACCCTCCTATTACCCAATCCAACAAGTGATCTACTCCGCGTGAAATTTTATCTTCAGATGCTTCTAGCCTGCGTACCAATTCTGGAGTCCACACAATAGGTTGATCTAGTTTGCACCTTCCCACACTGTTGGCTAACCTCGTGATCCACTTGTACAACTCTATTGGGAATGTCACGAAGAAGATTTCGTTGATATCTGTGTATATGTAATGATCCAATCACCCTTCCTCCGATATCCACGGGTTTCTATTTTCCTAAAACATGAACTTGTGAAGCTTCTGATCTAGCCAATCTTCAAGCTCTTTCTTTGTAGGATTCCAATGTTCCGACATCAAACATCTCTTAGGCAGATCCTGGTTCTAGCAATGGAACCATTTGTTGGCTTATATGGGCCTGACCTAGGTTTGGAAGAGTTATTTAGCCAAATAAACCCTGCAGCTATCGACCCTTTCAGAAATAGCCACGAAGCACGGACTGAGGTCTCACCCGAGGTAGCAGGGGAGGGTGCTGGAACTAGGTTTCTGCACCCTTGGGATGTCTTGATGTGGTCTGGTAGGTTTGCACACCCTTCTGTGGCTTCGCACCACTCTGTTCCATGTAGATCTGGACCCAAAAAACCCTTAATACTTATTAATGTGCAGTTATAGATTAGATCTACTTTTTATGGTCTTTAAGCAAACATTTAACAGAAATACCCAGTTCACGCACCCAACAAAGATACAGATTTGCATAAACTCATAACATAATTATACGAGCAGAGATCAAATAGTTATACCAACCATATATTAGCCAGATCTGCAATAATTCAAACTTAAGACAAAAATTCAGAATCAAATTACCTTTATTTACTTCCTTCACCAATACATCCAGATCTGCCCTACGCGCTCAGCTGCAGGGGTTCGTGCAAATAGCTGCAGACTCTAATAGGCCTCTGCACACATAGCCGCAGAGCCTTTATCTACCTACCAACACCCTTGACTCAGGCTTACAGATGCTTCGAGACTTTGTTCCTCAAAAACCCATTACATTCCAAATCCAAAAGCACATACCAAAAAAACTGACTTCTATCCATAGAGCCTCTCTCTATTTATACATTCCCATGGTCCGCAGACCATGGGCAAGCCGACTTACTTCCTATTATTTTACAATATTTTTGGGAAGACAACCCTTTGACTTGACTCATTTACAATTCGCGCTCCGCGCACTTCGCAGAGTCCATACCTTTCCCAAAATTGCGGGCTTTAAGCCCCAAAATTGTTACGTGGGCCCTCTGCTACCCAACAACATGAATATGTAATCTACAAGTCATATAAACAAATTTGAGCATAGGGACTTCATACTTATCTAATATTTGTTAAGAAGGTCTGATGGCCTCTCATAAATAAATTAATTATCATATATTAGGTCATACATCCACTATTCATTCATTTATTAATCCAAACACGATGAGATCCATAACTCAAGCCTGTCATAAACCATGTTTATAAGCAACATGTAACTAACATAATAACAATGATAGAACATCCATTATCATCACATAATAACAACATATTTACACATAATACACAACAGGAAAAGATCTAATATCAACATATGCAAAATGCAACCAAGCCATGGTCACTTCCACATAGCACCTAACCATAGATTGGCTGAACCAAATCTTTGTTTTAGCCGATCACCCCTGTGCCATATTCCAAGCATGAATGTGGTTCTCACATCATAATGAATTAAGGATTCCTCATGATTTACCTTGTATCCCGCTAAGGGATTCCTAGGCCCAAAAAATAAACATAAAATACATTATTTACAGAAATCCCACCATGTACCGGTCAAGGAATCTCTAGGCCCTAAACAACCTGAACCATGAGAAATTTTTCTCTCTCCAGTGTCTAGGATTTACAGTGTATCCCGTCATTACCGATCAAGGGATTCCTAGGCCCAATGAGGGTATACACCTCTAGGATTTACTGTGTATCCCGCCATTACCGATCAAGGGATTCCTAGGCCCAACAAGGGTATTCATAACCAATATTGACTGTATATCCCACCATTAACAGTCAAGGGATTCCCAAGCCTTGTGATTTTTCCTCCCTGAGACCACCCCATTCAATTTCAAAACCATTTGGTAATCCATCTCAACCAAATAAGAGAAACCACATCATACCATGGTTATCCTAAAATGGCAAGGTAAGGTTGAAATCCACTATCACACCAGGCAAGACCCATGCCAATGATATAAAGGAAACCAAGTTCACACATGCATGTACCATGCATGCTAAAACTAACAAGGAAATCATACTTGCAACTTGATACCAGCAAGTAATCCTGCTTTAGTCGCTTTGATCTTGCTATTCCTTGCTTGATCTTTGATTCCATTTTTCTTTATTGTCCTTCCTTTGCCTTTTTTCCTCCAATTCTAAAGTGCTCCAAGAATACTCTAAGTGTATGAGAGTATGAGAGAGTAAAAAGAATAAATAGAGAGCTCTAAAACTGAACTGGAAAATGGTGGAATCGAAAAAAGGTTCTGAATTTATCCTCATAATCCTTTTTATCAACGAGGCTTCTATTTTCTTCAACTTCCATGATTTTTCCTTCATTTTCCTCCTCACATGCAACTTGTGTCCTTTCACCTTCCTTTTCTCTAAATTTCCTTTATTTTCATAAATAAAAATTCCAACTAATGCCTCTTTTCCTTTTCAAATACTTTTCCATTGCCTTTTCCAATTTCCTTAGCCATAATAAACCAAATTAACACCCACACTAGGATGTTTTTCCCAACATTCAGCTTGGAATAAGTGTCCCATGACCTTGGTCTTATTTTTCCTTTAGTAATTTTATTACATGGATTTTTAACCAACGCTGTTACATCAACTATCCGATAAGCATCTAAATCGTGAAATGATAAACCATGAAGATCCCCAGGTTTAACAGAATTGATCCACGTAAAAAAAATACCATTAGGTATGCTAATGGGAAAATGATTAATTATTTGAAAATTGTTAGAACCAATATTATGATCAGATTGGTTGGTTAGTGCATAAAATTATCGATTCTCCCTTAGTTCCCTTTGCATTTCATTAGACACCATGCCAACAATATGGAATCTTAATGCATTTAAAACAATCACTAAGATTATAAATTCAAGAAACCAATTAGGATAATAGGTGTTGGGTGTAGAGCATGATTATCTTCTGTATTCAAAGGTATCGCCACATTGGACCCCAGTTCGTAATGGGGCGACAACACCGCCCATAAAATTCACTGCAGGGGGGGTCCAAGGGTGGCGGTTGTGACCTTTTGGGAGCCCACCTGGCGGGGGGTTTTGGGGGCTCACCCCCGAAGCTAAGAATAGATGTAAAATTGCCTTGTAAAAGTATAGTAATTTCTAGTCAATCTAGGCCGTTCATTAGGCGGAGATCTGATGGTAGAAGTTATGTTTAATTTAGGGTTTTTTCCCCTAGAAGGAAACCCCTCACTATATATGAGGAAATTGTATTGCGCCTATGTATATCTGTATTCTGAGTGTGGAAGAGAGAGGAGATTGAGAGCGAAGAGGGAGTTACAACGGATCTGCGGTAGGTTGTATCTCTTCAGTTTGCTGGATAATATAATAAAAGAAGGACTATTGTTTCTCCATGGACGTAGCCCAAATTGGGTGAACACGTATATCTGTGTATCTCTTGTTTTATTTGTTTTCTGTGTTTTCTATGTTTATATTTCTGCAATATTTTATGTGTTCCATTGCTCTATAATATATAATGTTCTAACAATAGGTTGGTGAAAGATTGGAAGCAAGGATCGAATTCAACCAGGTATTCATATCAACAAAAGGGTCTTGATTTTCCGAATGACTAAATCATTTACCATCACTAAAGAAAAGAGATTGTGCAAAAAATATGATTAGATCCATGACATGCACAAAAGTGATAGTAAGGTGACTGATCTCATAAGCGTTTGAGAGGGAGGTATCTTCCAACTGAAAATGACCTTTGTCTTGATAATTAGGATGAAAATATTTGAAATTGTGTGTATCCATATAAGATATGCCCCCTAATTCCTAAGTGTGATTGAAGGGATTCTCATGTTGAAGAAGTAACCAAACAAGATTCTTCCATCTGATTAAAGAATCCATCTTCAGGTTTTGCATAATTGAATTGAAAATGATGAAATTTCTTCAAGAATGAGCTCACTTCCAGTGGGTAAATGTTAAGGAAAGAATTATGCATGAAAATATGGACCCAACTCAGTTCAAATATCTCAACGAGATTGCGAGAACCTGACATAACCATCAGTAAGCGTTGAAGTGTCTTGACTTCTTGACAGGTCTCTAAACTTTCTGTTGGTGGATCATCGTATTTGGGTGGCTTAGAAAAATCAATAGGTAGCTATGCACCACCATCATCAGATGTATTAATGAAAACATTGTTAATGCCACTAGTTTGATCAGAATCAAGATTAAAAATATCAAATTCTTGATGGAAAAATGAATGATACCTATCAGTAAAAAAACTCCCTTAATCATTGAGAATTGTAACATCTTCCTCTTGACAAATGAAAGATTTACAATTAAACAAGTCATGAATAATAGATACAATATTTTCATCCTCTGATTGTTAGACCACACCATCCTGTACTTGATTGTAACCATTACCATCTAGATAAATATATAAAGGATTTAGAGATATTGCTGGTATAACAAACGTATCCAACATGTATGGGTGCAATGAATATTGTGCTAGAGGTGAGGAAAGATGAAAAGGCTCAGGAGGAGAAACACTAGTTATAAAATCGAATTTAGCTTGTAATAAAAATGGATCAACATGCATGTTCTATTCCATGATATTATCCTCATCATCATAATGATCAAAGACAAGCATACCAATCCAACATTCAAGTTGATGTTCCTTTTCTTCAACATGGTATACCAAAGATTAAACAACCTGATAACTTACCTTTTTAGGTTTTTCATCTAAATTTGCATGGATCAAAGGAAAACTAGAGCCATTCTAAATTGAAAGAGTGTCCCATCGCATAAATTCTGATTACAATATATGAGAACCAAATTTTGAATCAATACCTCATGAATTTATGCCTTAAAAAGAATGAAATATATCATCTGATGTACTTATATATCCATTTACCAGACATGTTAATGGAAACAGGGATGAAATGGTGATGATTGTGCAATGTCTCAACTTGAATGACAAATTTGAAATCATTTGACAGGTTATCAAGATTAAAATATGCACGATTAGTTGAGAATATAGGATCATTATACTGAAAGAGAGAAGAAATATGAAACATGTCTTCAACACTTTGCTCCTCTACCTGTGACCTCTAACTACCTTGTTCTTGATTACTGCTTGAAATAATAGGTTAAACATCATTAAAAGTTAAAGTAGGTTGATCAAGAAGATCATGAAACAAGGGATCATGAGATGTAGATGTTAGAGGTTGAAGAGTATCCATTGAGTAAATTATTTTTTCAATTGGATCAAATTCAAGATTGGATTACGTACATTGATGTGATCTTGAAAAAATAAGGGATCAACTTTTACTTTAAGATTTGTGTAATTGATAAACCATTCCAATTTCTCCTCAATAAGATCCAAATCATGGGAAATGGGTGGGGGTTGAATGGATGGATCAACAATATGATTTTCAAATTTCCCAACTTTAACATCATCACCAAAAGGCAGCCAAATTGGTACTGGAAAAGGAGGAGTACAAGGAAAAAACAAAATAATAGGTTCCTCCTCACAAAATTGTGGTGTTTCATGATCAACGTAAGGTTTGAAGAGCAACATCATCCACGGGTTTAGATTCAAAAGATTTCAAGGAGAGAAGAATCAAGATATGAAATGTTTCGTTGATAAAATCTGAATCAATCACTCCCTTGGGAAATTCATAGCAAAGGTGAAGAAACTGATTAACAAAATCCTTTATAGATTCACCATATTTCATTCTAAGAATATCAATCCTATTATATAAATCTTGATAATCATACATGTCAAAGACTTGATGAAGCTACTTAAGAAATTGATCAAATTAATGAATGAAATCATATGGTAAATTCTAACACCATTTCTTAACTCGACCTTCAAGTGTGAAGGTGAATAATATACAAACAACATTGATTTCATTAGATTTATAACAACCAAGAAAATCATATATATGTTTGGCTACGAATACACCACCCCAGCCATCAAACCTGAATTGACACAAGTCATGAAAATGTTTTGCGGAGATGAAAATTTTATTATTAGATAGGTTAGAAAAACACTCTAAGATTATGATTTGGAAAAGATACATTTAAGATCAGAAATTCAAAATAGACTCAACAGGCACAGCTTGTCATTTGGCCCTCCTTCTAGCACCAACTGTTGACAGTGTTGGAAATTCGTTAACCAAGGGGGTCTCCCAAATGTGAAGTACCAATTAGACCTCACACTATTTGGAGTAGGAGCCCCAACAAGAAATATGTCTAATGCCCATTATCTTATGGATTTTCCTTGGCTGCGATTATTAACATAAGAGGTTATACTACGTTCTTTGAAACAAGTAAGCTGACACTATGAGGCGTAAAATTGCAATGTATAAAAGGCACTTTCACGATAGTGAGAAAGAGAGTGAGCCTCTAGAAGGAAAGTAATATTGTCATCCTAAAAGAGACACACAAGAGCATAAGGGGATCGAAAGCTAGTCAGCAAAGTAGTTCACAAGGAAACCACAGTCATAAAACAAAATACAACACATCTTCAACAAGTTAAGTACCAAAGCCACCAAAATAGTTCAATTTCCTTAGTACATATGAACGAAACATATACCACAAACATCTAACGAATAGTCCTACAATATCCACAATATATCCATGAAAATGTGTTGTCTCATAGAGCTTCATATATTAAGTGAAAATTCCAAGATATACAAGCACAATGCTACCACACTAGCACCAATAATGGAACATTAAGTTGCCACTTTCTCATCCATAGAAAGATATTCTCTCCTATGCCAAGATATATAAGACAAGGTGAAAATTCAATTCTCAAGAGTCCCTTTGCTTGAGTTATGATGATGTATTTATAAAAAATGAGGCAACTCTTCACCTCCCATGTGACTCTTGATGTCTCTCATGACTCTTGAGATTCTATATTGAATTTTGGAATTCTTACATGACCTTTGAGCTCCTATATGACTTTAGAACTCAATAGTGACTCTTCATATTCCATGTGGGACCTTTGGTCTTCCACATAATTTACATTTTCCATTTTTGGAAATTACACAATTAAATTCCACAAATGATGTGGCAGGACACTTTGACATATGTGACTCTTGAGATGACTATTGACAATGTTGACATGGAACTGCATGATGATGTGACATTGTCAAGCTACTGCTTTTGTTGGTTTCTTTGCATCTTCATGATGGATCTTGCATTTTCTTTGTCTCCATCCTCCAAGGGGTTGATTGAGTTGGAGTCTTCATGCGATCATGATCTTTAATCTTCTGTTGAAAACAAGTGTCTCTAAATCTTCTCTTCACCGATCAAATTGTCTTCCAAATCCAAAGGTGTCTTCTAACAATGTCTTCTAGCAAGGTCTCCTACTTCTTCCCATTCATCATCATCATGTCATGACAAGATATAATATCTGCAATTAGGAATTACTAATGACACAACGACATCAATCCAAAAAAATCCTAATCTAACATGCTTCATGAAATAACTAATTGAGATTGGAATTGGTTGCAGACTAAGAGGAAGGCTCGAGGATTGCCCAGTGCATAGTTGTAAGGGTCAAGAGTGAGGACTGAGGCTTGAGATTTCACGGTGTGCAGTTCAAGGAGGATTGGGCAAGATGACTACATAGTTGAGGAGCTCAAGGAGGCAGTTTGGAGGCTTGAATTTTCCCATTTTGTAGCACATGAGAGAGAGGATCCTAGGGATTGTGTAGTTGTGTAGTTCAAGGAGGTAGGCTAGAATCTTGAGGTTTGAAACTGTATAGTGCATAGAAGAAGGTTGACTGGGAGGATTATCTGCATAGTTGTGGAGCTCAAGGGGCTAAGGTTAAGCATTGAGACTACACAATGCACACTTCTAGAGGGAAGGAACTATGCATTGCGTAGTTCCAAGAGGCAAGGACTGAGCTTGAGGGTTGAGACTATGTAGTGCACAATTCTAGAGGTCTCAGTGAATGAGTACTACTTGGGCAAGATATTTTTAGAATTTGACAATGTGTGGGATCAGTGAGGTCAAGGTGAGGAAAGATAAAACTTGAAAATGATCACACACTCAGAATAATCGACCACAAAACATTGATCACTCAGAACACACAAACAACATGATCCCATCAATGAGATGACAATACAACAACTTCCTCCAAGTGCGAGACTTAAGATACACTTTGTGATGGTAGTGAAGACACTTATGGGACAATGCATGAAACTTTGGGAATGACTGTAATACATTTCTATATGATAAATAGGAATCATTGGCACTGAAGTTATCCCTTGAAATGAACCATAACTATGCTTGTGTGATATGCGACATTTCCCATGCCAAAAGATGACACTTGCAATAGTATGAGAAAAGTGAAAATGGCTCTTGCAAATACGAACAACATTAAAAGAAACACATGCTAGAGTGAAGATAACATGAAAACAACACTTATTAAAGTGAAAACAAGCAAAATAAATAGTCGTAAACATTAAAGTGACACTTGCGAAAGTGAAGGTGTGCAAAAGTGACAATTGAACTCACTAAAATAAAAGTACAATCACAACCAAAAGTGAGAGATTGTCAATTGAAATTGCGCACTGAATGTTGGCATAGGTTGAACATTGCACATGCATTGTCTTGATGGATTATTCTATGACTATTAAAGCTTGTGTAAAAGAATGTGCTCATGAACTTGTTACAAACTGAACATGTGTGAGTAAGTGAATTCAACATTTTGAAACTGATAAGAAGACTTAAACACTTTAGCATAACATTAATCAATTATGAAGCGACTAAAAAAGATCATTAGATCCTTAGTAGGATACAAAATTTATGTGGAGGAAATTTTTTTGGAGGGTGTTGATTGTAGCATCAATAGGATTGTTGGTAACAATGTGCATGTGAGATTTATCATGTAGGGATTTGAATGCATGGTGAATGCATTGGTTAATTTTTTATGTTTGTTTCCATTGGCATGGGATTTTCCTCGATTAATAGTGGTTTCAACCTTGCCTTGTCATTTCCTTGATATCCATGATGTAGTGGGTTCTCTATTTGAATTTTTGATTGGTTCTTAGGTTACCTATTGGCTGTGGGTTGGGATGGAATCTCTAGAGCCCTGGAACAACTTAGGTTCCCTAAAGGTTTTGGGTCGAGATGATATCTATTTTGATCCTTGTAACAACTTGGTTTCGATATTGGATTTGGGTTGAGATAGTAGTTCCTCGAGCCCTGGACAACTCAGGAGGAAACCGATCTGGTTTGGTGTTAGTGATTGTTGGACCATTTAGGTGAAATCACTGTGGTTGAGGGTTGAGGGGGTTTGGCCTTTTGAAGCATTGGTTGGTTCTATTTTTGGTTTAGGATGCCAGATTCATGCTTGGAATATGGCACAGGGGTGATTTACTGAAAGAAATATTTTCTTCAGCCCAATCTATGGTCGGGTGGTATGTGGAAGTCCCTAACTTGGTTGGAATAGCTCATATGTTAATGTGTTATTTTATTATTGTGATTAATGAGCACATGCACTAGTTATTTTGTTGATCTTATGGCTAATTTATCATGGTTTCTATTCTGATTATATGATGTGCTCTACCTATGCATCTTGTTCATGATTTGATAAGTGAATGAATGGTTAATGGATGTATAGGATATGAAGTGTTTTTACAACTAGCTTGAGAGGGAATTTGACTTTATTTATAATTCTCTAATGAAGTTCAAAAGTTTATGGTCAGATATGCATTCATAACCTGTAGTTTCTATGTTTATTATATGTTTGACAAAATGTGTATCATGTGTTAGGCATGTATTGGGTCAAGATCTTGCTTGAGTATCAATTGTTTGTACTTTTAATCACCTTAGACATGATTTTTGAAAGTTCTGGAAACTTTTGGTAAATGCATTGTAGGCCAACCTTCAAAAATTGGCACTAATATTTCCATCGCATACACAAAAATGGAATATCTTGGTCATGCCCGCATGTAGGAAGGTTTATGGGTGTGGTTGGATCCTTCCAAGCACATGCACCGTGTGTCAAGGATGTAGTTGGGATCTAAAGCTTGTGAAAAGAATTTTCATCTCAAGGATTGATCACCAGGGGTGGTTATCGAACTCCTAAGTGATGTAGTGTTCCTAAGGGCTATCAGTAAGTTTCTGGTTTGTAGTCCCACTTCCATAACTGGAACTTGGAGGTTGGGGCATGTAATAGTAATCTTCAACTCATGTTTACCCTGGAGAGCTTGTAAAAGAGGGTAATGTAGGGTGGGGTGTTGCAAAGTGGTATCATAGTAGTTCCATTCCCTACAACCTTTCCTTTGAAACCTGGTTACATATTGGTATCAGAGTGAGGTTGCAACATTGGACCTCGAGGTAAATGTGATTGTTATGCATGCATGTTAGTTGTCTATGTGTTTTCTATGCATGCATTTTTATGGTTATGCTTATGATATTCATGTATGAATTGGTATACTTGTGATATTGTGTTATACTAATATGAACTTAATTGTGCAGATGTGATAGCCTCCCCTCAAATACACTGAGGTATGATTTTGATTATGTCTTCTATTAAGTTTATCTAACATGGTATGTTTGCAGGAAATAAAATAGTAGAGATAAAGAGCAGAGTGTTGGACTACAGTTCACATGAATCCCCTTATAAACATGACATGAATTATATGGAATGGGAAAGGTCAATTGGATAACAAGGAGAAGAGTATTCTCCTTATCTCACAAGTACGCTGAGGAGTGTGAGGGAAAATATTATAAGTTGCAAGGCATATAATAATAGGTTGATTTAGGCACAGGAAACACTTGCAAGGGCTCAAGAAAATAAAGTAAAGTCAATGCAGTGATTCTTCAAAGAATTTTAGATTTGTAGAAGCAGGGACAAATAGGGACCAATCATGGAGATATACAAGAAGAAAAGACTAATGGGAAATATAGTAATAGGTCTCAGAGAAGACACATGATGGGCATAGATGATATAGTCAAAGGTGACAAATCCTTGGATACACCTGATAGGAGGGATAACACTTATGGATTTTATTATATCTCTAGTTCCGAGAGACATCATCATTATTATCATGAACATCCTTATAAGAGGAGTGAGAAGTAGTATTTTCTAGAAGAGTTCAAGAAAAAAATCCACCTACATTTGATGGAGAGATGAAGAAATAAGAAGATGCAGAAGCATGGGTTCTTGGGATGAAGAAGATTTTTGTATTGCATGAGTATTCAGAGAACATGAAAGCCAAGAAAGCTATCTTCAGTCTCAAATGGGAGGTAGACATTGGAGGATTCAAAATAATTTCATAAGATTCTAGTACTGATATGTTCATAATGTATGTTCAAACTAGATAAACAACATGATATCCAAGTTAAAAACTAATATCCTACTTTCAATGGATATGACCTTGATAATAAAAATTGTAGATATGCATGAAAAGTTAAGTCTTAAACTAAAGGAAATGTGTCCTCTACTAATTACTCAACACTTCTCCTTGTAGGTATTCTTCATAATGTATTTGACCCATCTATAAGCCCATTCCCATTTTGGTTAATCTATCAATATTTTAATGTAATTCCCCGTGAATGCGATCAAAGGGTATAACCCTGAAGGTTTAATAAACTCCATAACTCTAATAGTCCATTGATGTAGTAAATAAGTGTTTAAGGAAGTATAACCTTTCAACCAATCTATAGAAACATTTGAATCCGCTATCACTTATAAGTTTAGATTGCTGATGTGACATAATTAATATGGCTAACATAAACGACTAATTTGTACTATTGTATGACTTGTTAAATAGTCATATTTATGTTACTAAACTAAATTAGTCATTCATGTTAGTCATTTCTAGTTGTATTAATTATTAGCTAGTCGTATATTTTAACCTGAGACTACATTAGTCCTTTATGTTAGTCATTTTTAGTTAATCACTTAAGATTGCTCATTTTTTGTAGTATTCCACTTGGAAAATCTACAGTGACTAAATTTTTAAGTCACCTAGTCATTAATTTCATTATTTTCTACTAGTGTAGGAGTCAAAATTATTTCATAAGAGTCTAGTACTGCTATGTTTATAATGTATGTTCAAACCAGATAAAAAACATGGTATCCAAGTTAAAGACTAGTATCCTAATTTCAATGGATATGACCCTGATAATAAAAACTGTAGATATGCATGAAAAGTTAAGTCTTCAACTAAAGGAAATGTGTCCTCTACTAATTACTCAACATGTCTTCTTGTAGGCTTTCTTCATAATGTATTTGACCCAGCTATAATCCCACTCCTATTTTAGATAATCTATCAATACCTTAATGTAATTCCTTGTGAATGTGATTGAAGGGTGTAACCCTGAAGGTTCTAATCAGCTCCATAACTCAAATAGTCCATTGATGTAGTAAATAAGTGTTTAAGGAAGTATAACCTTTAAGCCAATCTATAACAACTTTTGAATCCCTTATCACTTATAAGTTTAGAGTGTTGAAGTAACATAATTAAAATGACTAACACAAACGACTAATTTGTACTATTGTATTACTTGGTAAGTGATCCAGGTGGATATTGGTGGCCACCCACCTATCCCGTTTGGACCCCCACAACTATCTCTTTCAGTTTTTCAATTTTTGTAATTGTAGCACAATTTACTATTTTTAGCAGTTTTTCAGGTCCTGAACATCCAGAGCCATTTTGAGGCCCTAAACGACGTGTTTTGGGAAATCTGGGAGACACATGGGTCCATATACCATTGTTTCTCTTCCCAAAGTTATAGTTCTCGGATAGATCTTTCTAACAAGCTATTATATGCGTCAAACGAAGATCAGGTGCCAAAGTTACAACCCTAGGAAATTGATGTACTGATTTACCCAAACAGGGCCCACAATTTGGCATTTCATCTTCTAGGGTTAGGATTTGGGATGTTAAGGGTTTTCCATTGTTTCTTAACAATAAATAGGCCTTCGAGCCTCATTGTAACACTGTTTAGAGGCATGTAGCTGCTAGATCTCTTCTTAGAGATAAGCTACTATCGCCCTAGCTGATTTATTTCCATTTCTAATTGTAAACATATTTAAATATTTTATAGTTATGAAATGAAGTATTATTTCCGTTGTAGCTTTGTGTTTATGTATCTCTATAATTTGTTTTTTTCCTATTTAAATCTGGATAAGTGGTATTAGAGTGGTATGCCTTTTCTCTGTTTTTCTTTGCATGTCCCCAACAAGGTCGGGATATAAGGAGTTAGGGCTTGAACTAGTCGAACCTTTACAAGGCTAGCCTCGTAAATCTCGATGGCCTCCCATGGCAGATGAAAAGAAAGATGAGGGGGTAGCAGATCCTATCAAAATCTTGCTTGAAGAAGCTCTTGAATGAAAAACGAACGCGATGATGGACAACTTTGCCTAGATCCTTCAGCGACTACCCAGAGGCGATGCATCAGCTTCCAACAACTACTTTGGAAACAACACACCATTTAAGGTACAAGTTAATTTTGAAATCCCCATCTTCGAGGGTCAAATAGACGCAAATGCCATAGATAAATGGTTAAATATGCTAGATGGGTATTTTTCTGTTCATGAATTTTCGAGTCAAGAAAAGATTGTTTTCGCTCTTCACAAAGCAACCCCCCATGCCAGGAACTAGTGGGAAACCTACTGCCAGTAGAAGGATGAAAGTACAGGTTCACTATTTTCAGCCGCACCCACTTGGGATTCATTCCAAGATGCCATCAAGGAGTAGTACTACCCTGTCAAAAGCTATGAGGACAAATACATAAAGTGGACCACGCTGCAACAGGGAAGGGACCAAGATGTGCCAGAATTCACCAACATTTTTCATACCCTTTGCACACAATTGGGTATCAAAGATTTTGATCTGCATGTGGTACTCAAATACCGTGGTTACCTACATAGATACATCTAGGAAGAGATGGAGTTCCTGAACATCTCCTCACTTCGCACGGTGTATTGATACGCTCTCAAAATCGAGAAAAAGTTCAAACAGAAGAAGCGAGACTTTGGATCTGTGAATCCGAAGACCAAAGGACAAAGCCAAGGCAGGGTGACCCAAGACAACCCATCGAAGCTGCAAGAAAATAGCAACACCACGAAGTCGAAGAAGGACACAGGAAAGTGGTGTGAGTTCCACAAGAGCCCCACTCACAACACAAGTGAGTGTCGGACCAAGTAGTCACTGGTGGTCGAATTGAAGGCTTCCGAATTAGATGCATGTTTTGACCTTGAGCTAGAACCCAACAAGGGGAATGGCAAAGGGAAGCAGATCATTGATGCAAATCCCAGCACCACTATTGCCACTGCCAAGATCTAGAAAAATGAGCCTGAAGATCCAGAGGAGGGGGAACGTCTTTTCCACTCACAGATGTGGGTGAAGGGTTCACCGCTGCAATTCATTATCGACAGTGGTAGCCAAAAGAACCTCATTTTAGTAGAGGTCGTGAAGCGGTTGGGCGTACCGTCTACACCACACCCACAACCATATAGTATCGGTGGCTTCAAGAAGGATGAGATCTCAAAGTTTGCCAGCAGTGCTACCTTCCCTATAGCATCAAGCCCTTCATAGATGAGGTATTGTGTGATGTTACACCTTTGGATGTTTGTGATGTATTATTAGGGCAACCATACTTGTGGAGGCGACATGCTGTCATTATTTCTTTGAATAATTCATTATACAGGATACCGAAGATAGCCCCACCTATCGCCACCTCTTTGATCACTGCCAAGAAAGGCAGCAAGCTCATCTCCCAAACTAGGAAATTCATTTTCTGTCTGGTTCGCTCCCAAAGTAAGGGGAAGATCATCACCACATCCATGACCCCCGCGAAGGGTTCCTCCACGCAATAGTAGCAAAGGGATATGGTCATGATAGAACACAGGAGCAGCTTATCCTCAACCACAAGGGTACCACACAAGCTTCAGGTGGGCAACAAAGTCTGGTTGCATCTGCAGAAAGAACGCTTTACAAGAGCCCATCAGAAACTCAGACCACGCCAACATGGTCCTTACACTAGTACCAAGGCTACGAGAAACAATACTTTGGAGCACAACATTCCCCCATTCCTTTGATTGCATCAAGTGTTCAATGTGTACCACCCTCAACCATGCTTCCCACCATTACTAGACACATCCGAGATTGTAAAATAGCTTACTAGGGACCAAGTTCAACAAATGGAGGAACTCAACGCAATGGGGACCATTGCTTCCTAAGGGGGGAGGAATGATCCAGGTGGATATTGGTGGTCACCCACCGATCCCATTTGGATCCCCACAACTGTCTCCTTCAGTTTTTCAGTTTTTGTAATTGTAGCACAATTTACTATTTTTAGCGGTTTTTAGGGTCCTGAACTTCCGGAGCCATTTTGAGGCCCTAAACGACATTTTTTGGGAAATCTAGGAGCAACATCCGTCCTTCGATCGTTGTTTCTCTTCCAAAAGTTATAGTTCTCGGATAGATACTTCTAACGAGCTATTGTACACATCAAATGGAGATCGGGTACCAAAGTTACGACCCCAGGAAATTTATGTACCAATTTACCCAAACGGGGCCCACAATTCGGCGTTTCATCTTCTAGGGTTAGGTTTTGGGATGTTAAGGGTTTTCCATTGTTTCTCAACAATAAATAGGCCTTCGAGCCTCATTGTAACACAGTTCAGAGGCATGTAGCTACGACATCTCTTCTTAGAGATAAGCTACCATTGCCCTAGCTAATTTATGTACATTTCTGTTTGTAAGCATATTTTAGTATTTTACAGTAATGAAATGAAGTATTATTTCCATTGCAGCTCTGTTTTTATGGTTCTCTATAATTTGTTGCATTCTTGTTTAAATCCAGATCATTAAGTATTCATATTTATGTTACTAGACTAAATTAGTCATTCGTGTTAATGAATTTTAGTTGTATTACTTATTAGCTAGTCATATATTTTAACCCGAGACTAAATTAGTCATTTATGTTAGTCATTTTTAGTTAATCACTTAAGATTTCTCATTTTGTAGTATTTCACTTGGAAAAGCTACAGTGACTAAAATTTTAAGTCACCTAGTCATTAATTTAATCATTTCCTACTAGTGTAGGATTCAAAATAATTTCATAATAGTCTATTACTGTTATGTTCATAATGTATGTTCAAACTAGATAAACAACATGGTATCCAAATTAAAAACTAGTATCCTAATTTCAATGGATATGACCCTAATAATAAAAGTTGTAGATATGCATGAAAAGTTAAGTCTTCAACTAAACAAAATGTATCCTCTACTAATTACTCAACACATATTCTTGTAGGTATTCTTAATAATGTATTTGACCCAGCTATAAGACCACTCCCATTTTGGATAATCTATCAATATTTTAAAGTAATTCCCTGTGAATGTGATCAAAGGGTATAACCATGAAGGTTCTAATTAGCTCCATAACTCTAATAGTCCATTGATGCAGTAAATAAGTGTTTAAGGAAGTATAACATTTCAGCTAACCTATAACAACTTTTGAATCCCCTATCACTTATAAGTTTAGATTGCTGAAGTGACATAATTAAAATGACTAATATAAACAACTAATTTAGTCAATCACGTTAGTCATTTTTAGTTGTATTACTTATTAGCTAGTCGTATATTTTAACCCGAGACTAAATTAGTCCTTTATGTTAGCCATTTTTAGTTAATCACCTAAGATTGCTCATATTTTTTAGTGTTTCACTTGGAAAAGCTACAGGGACTAACGTTTTCAGGCACCTAGTCATTAATTTCATCATTTTCTACTAGTGTACGATTCAAAATAATTTCATAAGGGTCTAGTATTGTTGTGTTCATAATGTATGTTCAAACTAGATAAGCAACATGGTATCAAAGTTAAAAACTAGTATC
Source organism: Pinus taeda (assembly GCA_000404065.3). Lineage (NCBI taxonomy): Eukaryota > Viridiplantae > Streptophyta > Pinopsida > Pinales > Pinaceae > Pinus > Pinus taeda. Next base: position 266,802 of record APFE031573664.1, read on the forward strand.
CTAATTTCAATGGATATGACCTTGATAATGAAAACTTTAAATATGCATGAAAAGTTAAGTCTTAAACTAAAGGAAATGTGTCCTCTACTAATTAATCAACACTTCTCCTTGTAGGTATTCTTCATAATTTATTTGACCCATCTATAAGCCCACTCCCATTTTGGATAATTTATCAATATTTTAACGTAATTCCCTGTGAATGTGGTCAAAGGGTATAACCGTGAAGGTTCTAATAAGCTCCACAACTCTAATATTCCGTTGGTGTAGTAAATAAGTGTTTAAGGAAGTATAACCTTTCAACAAATATATAACAACTTTTGAATCCCCTATCACTTATCAGTTTAGATTATTGAATGACATAACTAAAATGACTAACATAAATGACCAATTTGTACTATTATATTACTTGTTAAGTAATCATATTTATGTTACTAGATTAAATTTGTCATTCAAGTTAGTTAGTTTTAGTTGTATTACTTATTATATAGTTGCATATTTTAACCTGAGACTATGTTAGTCATTTATGTTAGTCATTTTTAGTTAATCACTTAAGATTGCTCAATTTTTGTAGTATTTCACTTGGAAAAGCTACACTGACTAACTTTTCAGTAACTTAATCATTAATTTCACCATTATCTACTAGTGTTAGGTGGGAAGATGTGAAGCATTACAAAGGCATTAGAGAAGAGGAGATGAATTGGGATGAGTTTGAGGGACTCTTCAAGAAGAAGTACCTATTTCAAAGATACTATGATGAAAGGGCCAAGGAGTTCTATTAGCTGAAGATGGGTTCCATGATAGATGAAGAGTACATGACCAAGTTTCTGGAGTTGTTGAGGTATGTGCCTTATCTTAAGGAAAATAAATAAGATATTCAAAGGTTTATCAATGGGTTGCCAATAGCATTCATAGATCACATTGAGTTTGATGAGCCTCAGTCGTTGGAAGAAGTCATCAGAGAGTTGAAGCATTTTTATGAGCAGTCAAAGCATATGACTTAGTTCAAGTGTGATTGGAAGGGTAGCAAGCATACTAAAGTAAAATGGCTTAAGAAGCGAGAAAGATCTCAAGATGTAGGTGACAAGGAGAATGTGGCACTTTATAAGAAGTTTAATACAGTTGAGAGAGGACATGGGTCTCAGCTTGTAGAGTAGCAGAATAAAGCCAATGGAAGAGAACTATTGCGGTGTTGAACCTATGGCAAAGATCCTCACATGAAGGAGTGGAATTTATATCACAGTGACACAGTGGATGTGTGGCAAGTAGGCCTCATATCTATACTGCGTAGGAGGCGTAAATAGTTGTCGATGTAGGTCAAAGAATTCCCTAGATCTATGCAAAACTGGATAATAGGCAGGCAGATTATCAGGCACCCATTATTGATATGGAAGGTAAAACCAAAGGGAGAGTTCTAGGTAAAGGCTCAATGAATTTTGTGGCGGAAACAACTCAGGCTTTGGAATCAAGCAATAGAGTAGGTTAAAGTGCATGGAACCACTTTGGGGCCAAGGAAGCTACATGGAAGATGGTTGATCTAATGATGGTATAATATATAGTTTCTAGTTATAATTGGACGTGTCAAGGGAATCATAATACCTTGAGAGATGATATGTGCAGGTGTTTAGTTGCAGGGCAAGGTAACTTATATTTATTTATGCACTAAAAATTGTGTGTTTATCGCAGTATGATGCAGGGAATTGCATGGAAAAAGAGACTACCATGAAATCTTGAAGAAGGCTCAGATTGAACTTTCCTTGGAAGCCTTGGGAACCATAGGGGTTGAGTTATGGTGTCTGTTAGGAGTCTTTTTCTTTTAGAGTTTTGTGTTTTCTTTGTGCTTGACTTTCGATTTTCACTGTGATTGGTGCATGGCCATGCCACTTTATTTGTGGTTTCTTGGATTTTTATGTTTCATTTATGTTTTATTCTTGTTATTACCTTTTATGTTTGATGGCATTAGGAATTGGGTGGGGAAAGTTGAAAGTTAATGGAGCTTCAGGAGAGCTGAGTGGAACCCAACACGTAATGTAAGACCCGGATGGAGCCTGGTGCACAAATAAAGGTTAGCTGAAGGTAAGAATATGACAACCAGTTGGGCTAGTTGGGTCTATTGGGGCAAATGGATAGTGATAAGACATTTGTGAGAAAGGTAACAGGAAAGGTAAAGTACATGGCTTGGTCTATCAGATGCCTTGGAAAAGTTGGGAATTGTTGTTCTCAATGTTGTGCATGTGTTACATGGATAAAGGAAGTTATGTTAACCTTGACCTTATGAACACTAGTAATTATGTTGTGATCACGATTATGTTGATATATATGTAGATATGTGTGTGTGTGTGTGTGTATATATCTATATATTCCATTGAATGACAAGGTCATTAGGGGTCATTCTTGTGGAATAATGATTTCTTTATGCAGGTGAATGGCATGAAAAACAATTAAGTGGGAAGGTTAGCCTTGAAAGGTCTATGAGATTAGTATCATGTGGATATGATTTGATATTATGTGCTTATAACTATGCTTATATTTATGTTATGTATATGAAATTCTGACAGATACATCAGTGGAATAAAAACAATATGATATGTGGCATGTTGGGGCAAGCATAGATAGTGGAAAGAGCCACATACTCGAGACTTGTGTTGTGGATGAAAGCAGTAAGGTGTGGGAAATACCCTAGAGGCAAGGTTTCATGGTAGAGACAGTGTGCTCTTTGGATGTGCAGTATTGCTGCCGTGTACATGAGGTGTTCTGTACATGTCGTACATGTCATGTTGTGTACATATGGTATTGCGTAGTTGTTTTATTGTGACATGTGTATTCATTATGTTGTACTGTGTGTACATATATATGTATTTGTTGTGAAAGGGATTGGTTCTCAGGACCAATGGGGGCTATGGATTGGGATAGGACCTTTAGAGCTGTGTAAGAACTTAGATTCCCTGGAGGCTATGGGTTGGAGCCCTGTAACAACTTGGGTTCCCTGGAGGTTTTGGGTTGAGATAGTGGTCCCTAAAGCCCTGTAACAACTTGTGTTCCATGGATGTTATGGGTTGGAGCCTTGTAACAACTTTCATTCCCTGGAGGTCATGGGTTGAGATAATAGTCCCTAGATTCTTTGACAACTTCGGAAGAGACCAATTTGAGTTGTTGATGTTGAGGGTAGAGGTGGTATAGTCTCTGGATGCCCTTGTTGTTGATACTACATATGGAAAAGAAGAGAAGGCATTGGGTGTTTGTCGGGTTGGAAACGAATCCAGTATGTGCACATGCTCAAAGAGCCGGAGAAGGTATTGGGTGCTTTCCAGGATTGGGAAATCGATCTAGTGTGTGTACATAAAATACAAAGAACTAATGAAAAAGAAAATAACCATTTGAAAGGTAAGTATCAACATTTTATTTCAGTTTTTAACTATGCACATAGTCTATGATTCTAATTTATGATGGTTAAGTTTTGATCTAACTAGATGTGATATGTTTATACATGATGATTTAATCAAAGAACTAATTTGACTTGTTGTGACAACAAGTAAACATAATTGCAAGTGTACGTTATTTACGAGCTATCAATGAGGTATGATTTGAATTTAATTCAATTCCTTTTGAGTTTAATGGAAATCATGTTCTGGGTACAGGAACAAGTGGAAATGCACGGTTTGGGTAGTTGGAATTGGCTGCAAGAGAGTTAATTACAATAATAAAAGGAATTGGAACATGCAATAGTGTGCTAGTAGAGCATTCATGAGAAGGGCCATTGTGGGACACTGGTGTCAAATAGTGTCCATTGCTTTCCATGAGCATGCTATGAAGAATATGATGGTTTTAGGGAAGGGATATGCCTTGGTTTTTGGACCTTACAATGCAAGGAAACCCTACCAAGGAATGGATTCCCCAAGGGACTAGGAAGTAGAGAAGGGGATGCCTAAACTTGGAAGGTGAGTGACTGCATGGAAGGAGGTAATTGAATTTCCCAAGGGACTAGGAAGCAAAAAATTGAAGGTTGGGGAGTAATTTTTTTTGGTCATTAGTATTTCCAAATGGAATCAAAAACACATTGGGAGTGTGCCCGAGAACAATGATCTAGTAACTATTCATTGAGAGAGCAAGTAGCAGAAGGATTTTAGCACTAGACATTGAATGCAGACTTCAATTTTTATATTGGATTCTAGACTTCCTAGGAAGGAGGTGAATCCTTGGTACTACTTTTGAGGGTGGAGATGTAAGCCTCTGGATTTCCCTATCACTGATGTGGGCATCGTATCTTTTTATTTGCTGGTTAAAGAGAATGTGTATATGTATATATTTGTATATCACAGTGAATATTGTATCAAGCTATGTTTATAAACCTCCATAAACATTATGTTTATATTCTAGTTGAAGCAAATGTGTATGAGTATATATGTGATGTCATTGTAAATATTGCATCAAGATGGGTTTATAAAGCTCCATAAATAGTATGTTTTCATGTTTTTAGCAATTTGGTATGTTTTAAATGTTGCATCAAGTTGTGTTATAGAGAACCATAGGTAGTATGTTTTTCTGGTCATAAGCATCATAAAACATTAAGGATGGTGTTCCCCCAAGGGGGAGGAGTTTATAAGAGTCCCTGGTTGTTTTTCCATATAAATAAAATAAGACCAAGGTCATGGGACATGTATTCCAAGCTTAATGGTGGGCATACATTATAGGGGGCATCACTTATGGTTTGTTAATGGCTATGGAAATTGGAAAAGGAATTGACAAAGACAAAGAGGCAATAAATGGAAATTTAATATAAGAAATAAAGGAAAATAGGAAAAAAGGGAGATGAAGACTAGAATTGCACAAGGAAGTAGGGGCTTAGCAGGCAACAAAATTGGCTAAGTGTTTGTTTGAGCTAGTTAGTGAAGCAGAGAGATAGATTGTACTAGTGTAGGAATTTTTTGGGTTGAACAAGCATTCCATTTTCTTCTCAGGTCTCCTAGTTAATACAATATAGATAGTTGGGGTTTTGAGAGGTTGCTTTCCCCAGAGAAATATTGTGTTATGTGCGATTGATATTCTTCCTTTCCTACTTACTCTTTTCATTGATCGATTTCGGTTTCTGCTGAAGAGTAGAGTAGATTCTTGTCTTTTTTTAGCATATCACATAAGCAATTGAATCTACAGTAGAAATATACATGGTATCAGAGCCAAAGATAATATATAAGAGAAGAATTCGAATTTTTTGTGAAGGTGAAATATAATTTGCAAGTTCATACTTCATAGTTTGCAATATGCCATTCTACAATTTGAGACTTGAGTATGCCCTGGAGGGAAACTCGAATTACATAGCTTGGAAGGGTAGGGTGGAGGTAGTGCTGGAAGACAATGGCCTTAAGGAATTAATAGGTCATGATATTCTAAAGCCTCCAACATCTAATGCTAAAGATCTCGTTGAATGGAGAAAGTGTGTGGCAAAAGAGAGAAGGATTATCCTAGAAGGATTTCGAGATCACATTGTCTCGAATCTCCATGGTAAGGAAACTCCATTTGCAATGTGGAAGGCATTGTCGGACATGTTTCAAAATAGTAGTGACCACAGGAAGTTAGAACTAAAGGACAAACTCAGAAAGATCAAGATGGAGAAGGGCAACTAAATTCCAAAGTAATTGACCAAGTTCACCCAATGTTAGGATGAGCTTGGAAGTGTCAGGATTACTATTTCCAAACATGATCTGGTGAGCATAGAATTTCTAGGACTTCCTAAGGGTTGGCACAGTTGCCAGGACACTGTTAATGGGAGTGAGAAACTATTAGAGTGGGAGCGGTTGTGGTCTGAGTTGGTACAAGAATATTTTTGGCGAAACAACAAAGATGGGACCTCTTCCAAAGAATTACATGAGGACTTTGCATTAGTCCACAAAGAAAATAAATCCAAGGGAAAGAAGTCCCAAGGCATTAAGGGTGGAAAGAAGAAGGACTTATTGAAAGTCAAGTGTTTTCGTTGTCCTAAGTACGAGCACTATGCCAAGAATTTCCCATATAAGCAAGCAAGCGAGAAGGAGCCCGTAGTAGTAGTAGTAGGTGAAGCTCTAGCTTCAAAATTCGAACTTGATTTTACTCTCATTGCATGCATGAATAACACTGTAATGGGAAGCATGTGGTATCTCAATAGCGGTGCCTCATTCCATATGACGGGGAATAGAGATCTCCTCAGTGACTTTGAGGAGAAAGACCTCAAGAAGAACATAGATCTTGGAGTTGATGGGAGGTATAGTGCTACCAACATTGGTCCAATTAACTTTCGAAGGGCACATGGATCCCCTCTCAGAATCACATATGTGATGTGTGTTCCAGGACTAAAGAAGAATCTTGTTTCCATCACGGTATTGGAAGACCGTGGGTATGATGTGACTTTTAGCAGAGGAAAGGTTTTCCTTAGACACATTGCCATGGGATAGGTGAAATAGGTTGGTGTGCAAGTCAAAAACCTATATGCACTTGAGGTACAATATGCATGCAAAGCCTTGAGGAGCAAAGAAAAGGTTAGAGACTTGGTGGTTGAGAGGGAGCATGAATTACCTTTCAACATGCAGCCCCAGAAGAAACTTCAGAAGCAACCTCAGCAAGTTGTGGAGCAACCACAATTGGAGAAGTAGAGAGTAGATTGAGTGGATACATCCACTCAAGCAGAGACCTCCAGTAGGTGGAAATTTCGAGCAAAGTGGGAAGAGGGAGCACATGCAGCCATACCTCCAGGTGAGAGGTGGGGAAATGTGAACTAATAGTGCGTGGAGTTTAGAAATTGGGTAGGATCCATTGAGATGTTTTGTCTCATGGATCATTACCTTGCTACGGGAGCCCACAATACACAGTAGCAAGATGGATCAGTGGTGGTTGATGCAATTAGATGTCAGAGTGATAGAGGCAGAGACTAACAACAATCATATACTAGGGAGTGGAGAGGAGAGTTGGTAGTAGTGTAGATGACATAATGTAGAGGCAGCAGAAGCACAAAGTTTTCAGTAGAAAGTGCATGAGCTAGTAGCAACTAGAGACTCTAGTGACAAATACATCATATTGATTCAGTTTGGATGTGTTTTCAGATTAAGAAGTTGCAGTAGCAATAACACTAGAGAGAAGTGTTGCATGCAGAACATTCCAAAGGTACTAGATCGTGATACAGTTGAATTCCTTTCTTTTTGAGAAGGAGTGTTGAAAATAATAACAAGAAATGGTAAAAATAACATCTAGAAATTCTAATTTAATTTGTCCTTGAATTAAATTGAAATTTTGTTCTCATAACAACTTGTAATAGTTAACTAAGTTAATTTGACTTAGTGGACTTAGGGAATTTGAGTTGGAATTCTATCTAGAGTCAAGTAGAGTGATCCCTAAATTTTAGGGGCCTGGGTTGAGTTATATTGAGTTGTAATTAATTAACTCAGTCTAACTGAGTTATAGTCAGTTAAACTAGTTCTAACTATTGGAGGAACTAGTAGGAGGTCCAGTAGTGGGGATGGGCACTAGTGTATCCTCAGTGCCACACCGGTTAACTGAAGATTCACTCATAAATAAATCATGCATGTCAGTTCATAGGAAGACCCAATTGAGATTATATTTCAAGGAGAGTGTATTACGATTTGTATAATTTTCTGAATTGTACATATGGTGCATATAATCAGTTGAGGGCCTATTGATGGATGGTGTAGTCATGGGTGGATAATTTCCCAATTAAATATGGGCTAATTCTCTCAAGAATTGTGCAAGGAAGTAGGGGCTTGGCATGCAACATAATTGGCTAAGTGTTGGCTCGAGCTAGCTTGTGAAGCAGAGAGATAGATTGTACTAGTGTAGGAATTGTCTGGCTTGAACAAGCATTGTATTTTCATCTCAGATCTTCTAGTTAATGCAATATAGATAGTCGGGATTTTGAGAGGTTTCTTTCTCTAGAGAAATATTTTGCTATGTGTGACTGATATTCTTCCCTTTCTGCTTATTATTTTCATCGATCAATTTCAGTTTCCGCTAAAGAGTAGAGCAGATTCTTGCCTTGTGTTTTAGCATATCACATAATTTGTTGAATCTATAGAAAAAATCTACAATTATATTGATATTTAATTGGTTATGGGATTTTTTTTTTGATAAAAACATTGGTGATGGTGATATATATGACATTGATGTCCAAGTTAGCTATATAAATTTCAAGTTTGGATATAAATATAAAGTAATTTTATCTGTAAAAAAAAATCATATTATAATCTCCCCCCATCCCCCCAAAAAATTATATAAATAAAATCATAATTCATTTGAATTCATATTACAATCTCCCAAACCGATGTGAATATGTTTAATTTTGGGATTGAAATAAACAAAACAAAAAATCATTTTTACTAAAGTTATTATGTATAGTAACTTAAAAAATATAACAAATTAATAATTTATAAATATTAAATTTCTATTTTTAATTTTAATTTTTATTATAAAATTTAAAAATAATATAAAATAATAGAAAATTATAATATAATTAATCATATTAAATTTTATTTTTAATTTTTTTAAATAAAAATATTAATTTAATATTTAAAAATAAATATACATTATTCAAGTATAGATCATCTTGTGACTTTTAGGATAATTGTAGAGGAATGTCGTAATATCAAAACTAATTTTCGTTGACTTTAGAAAATCTTTCGACATTGCTCTTGTGATAAGTTATGGAAGAAGCTAGAAGAGATAATGGTTACTCTCGAGTTGAGGGTTGTTGTGACAAGGCTATATGAAAGTGTTATTGCCAAACTTAGGACCTCCGAGGGTTGGTCATAAACAATTAAAGTGAAATATCTGAATTAGTAAGGATGTCCCTTATCCCTTGCCCTTTTTGGCATTTACATTGATCAACTAGAAGAGTGTTTGGAAGCTACAAGATGTGATGGCCCCAGGCTCACTGGTATGGTCATTAGTCTTCTCTTTTATGCCGACAATATTTTTCTTTTAGCCAAGAGCCATGATGATCTCGACAAGCAGCTTAGAATCCTCCAAGATTACTATATCAATATGGGTATGAATGTTAATACCGACAAGACTAAAGTTATGATAATTAAATCCAAAAAGATTAATTATGATAATTTCATGTATGATAATTACTAGGAGAAATTTCTTCATAAAAATATATGGATATCAACATTCATCGTTAACTCAATTGCAATTATAGCACTCAGGAAAAGATAATCAAAGGTTAGAAATCTTATTATGAGCTCGAAAAAAATTATAAATTGACATATCTTTGGGTATTGAGTAAAAAAAGTTCCTCTTTGAGACTCTTTTCAACTTTGCTATTCTATATGGATGTGAGGTTTGTGGTTGCAGTATATCTAGAGAATAGTGGAGGGAGAATGAGCTGGTTGAAAACCAATTTCTAACCTACAACCTCAAGTTTCAAGGAAATACTCCCTACCCTATCCCCCTGATTGAAGCTAACATTTCCCGTATTGAAAGCTTGGATATTACTAGGTATCTAATCTATAAAAAGAATCTATACAACATGGAAGCCAAGAGGTTCCCTAAAATTGCTTCTAACTCTAGCCAAAATCCTCACCTCTGACTCAAGCAAGGCTAGCATAAAGATGCCTAGTGTTGGCTAGACCAAATTGGGGTAAAGGAGGAGGTAGAGGGTAGAAGGAAGCCAAGGTATTATAAGGAGGTGATCAACCCCAATCATGGAAACTAGAATTATCTTTCCATCTTGAGTAGTGCTAAGAAGAAAATGAACATTTTCAAGATAAGAACTAATTCTTGTGAGCTTCAAAGTGAAACTAGGCATTGGTTAACTCTCAAAACACCTTGGGACAAAAGAGTTTGTCACTTTTGCAATATTAAGAGGGTTGAAGATGAAATGAATTTTCTCTTGGATTACCCATCCCTTACTCATATCCATTCTAATTTTCAAAATATTTACCACACTACCAACCTTATTGACTTCTTAAGTCAACAAAACAATTGTGATCTAGGTACCCTTCTCTCCCTTCTTTTCAATCATAGAAATAAAATGTTAAAGAATCTCAATTAATATTTTTCTTTCTTAGGGTCCAATAGATCATATTGGTCTTGGAATATGTTAATCAGTATCATCATTAACATAATTGATAATAGAAAATTAAAAAGTATAAACAAATATATATATATATAGATATAATATTAAGGTAAAATTTGAAAATAAATATAATGATTGTGTGCATTCTACAACATGGGGGAGATGTGTGATTCCTTGCATGATAAATGTGGAGTTGACAAGTGTCCCTTTTAAAATAAAATAAAATATTCTCTAAATAAAAAAAGAAACAAAATTGAATATGCATATTTAGTTGGTTTTAAGTAAAAACATTATAAAACATCAATAATCCCAACCTTACTATGGTCACTTGATTTTTTGTTGATATCAGGATCCAATGTGATAAAAATATTTCACTCACTCTCAATCATAAATAAAATATTTCACTGTCCACATGACATAATCTAATTTCATATCAATTTTAAAAAGAGATAAAGTAATTAGAAGTTAAATAAAGTGTAAGATGTTTAAACCTTACACTTTTTAAAAATATTTTCTTTTAACATAAATCTTCAAAATTATAATATATATATATATATATATAATATATATAAAACAAAATAAAAAGTATTTAATATTTTTTAATAAGAAATAATTCAAGAGAGATGTATAATTCATTTATTTTTAATATAAAATTAATATGTGACATTTAAAATATTCATAATAATAAAACTTTCAATTTAAGTCATCAATAAATATTGATAATGAATAGTTTCGAAAGAGCCCTAATTGAAGGAAATAGTTGAGAGAGCAAGTCGGCTATGGCTTCACTTTGTATTCCCTGCATATGCCAAATATTTGGTGGTTCCTTCCACCCAAAGCCTAATTTCGCACGACTTTCGTTGGCCTTTGTTGCACAGTTGAGAGTGGGGGTTTTTCATTTTTTTGTTGAAACTAGGGTTTCTATGAAGATCAAATTTAGAAACTTGGCCAGGATTTTTGCATGCCGTCTTTCCTCAGTTGAAGTTCTTAACTGGAAAATCATTGATCGGACTAGATGGGTCGTTTTTGAATATGAGGCACTCACGGATTGTGCCTCCGCCCTTTTGCTCTGTAGCAGCAGCTAATGGAGATGAAATCATCGTCCTTTAAGGGATAGAGAAGCCGTCGTAGTTTTCTGCAGACATATATCCTGCGCTGAGTACCAGTTTCTTCTTTGTTATGAGGGTTTCTGGAATAGAGATCAACGACGCTGCAGTACTGCAAATTAACGAATGGGAGGTCCGATTTTACCTGCTGATAGTTGGTACTCTCGGTAGCTTGGCTGGGCCTCTAAAAAAGGAGCTCTACAAGCCAGATCTGGAGATATCACGATGCAGACAGATCCAAACTCATTGGGGTACACTTGGGATTACAGAAAAATGCCTGATCTAATAGATTGAGGCCTTAATAAGGTTGCCTTACTATGTAAGGAAGAAGATCTGATACAGATATTCATCAAATCAATAGGGGGAAACATTATTGCATGCAGCTTAGCAAGGGGATGGTTATCCATGATTTAAAGAAGGAAACACAGAAAAAACCTGGATCTCCAACAGAATACCAAAATCTGATAAATATACCTGACATAGTTTGCAAAACAATCATACACTTCAGGACTACGACATCATCAAAGATTCAACTATCATTCTAAATCTAAGGCTGCGAGGCGGATGCAAGGGAGCCAGTTCTAAAACTTCAGGCTTGTTCCGAGATGCATCCAAAGGAAAGGAACACATGCAAGACAAGCCAACACCGACATCAGAACTACCAGGCCCATACATTGTGGAACAAAAGTTGGAATCGGCAATGCTTACAGTATTTATGCCAGAGGTAACTGATCTAAACAAGGCTTTAGCCCAGAAAGTTGTTATCTATAGAATTAATGGTTTCTAGCCAAATTCTGATGCACTGCATGAATTGATCTTGTCCACATGGACTCCCAACTGTGAAATCTATCTATGCCCAAAAGGGTTTTTCATAGCCAGATTCATCTCAAAATGAGTTCGAGATATCATTATGAATCAGGGGCCTTGGTTTTGGGGCAATTCTGGCCTCTTCATCACCCCTTGGTTCCCTGATTTCAATGCCAATACCATGGTAGTATCAACAATGCCAGTTTGGGTAAGGCTTCATAACCTCCCACTTCATTTTTGGCACCATAAAGTTTTAATAGCCATTGGGAACTCCTTGGGGAAGTTCCTAAAATCAGATGAAGATAGGACTTATCGAGGAATCTTCACTTTTGCAGAATATGTGTAGAAGTGAACCTGAGTAAAGGACTACTAGATCACATCACATTGAATTTTAATAATTCAATATGGTCACAACTGCTTGATTATGAGAACACAACATTTAGATGCAGAGGATGCTCCCAAATAGGGCACCTCCATTTTGCATGTCCACTGGCAAAGAAGGAGCCAAAAGGAAATAAGAAACAACAGAAAAAAACCCAAAGGTTGGCAGAATACTGAACCGTTAGAAGAAGAGGAATAGAAGACAAAACCTACAGGCGAGAAAATGGGCCAAGGGAACATTCAGGCAGAAAAGACCCAGGAGACAAACCTGGGGCAAAACAATTTGGAATAGAAACAAGAACTTCAACTGGAAGTAAGTGGCATCAAACGAACTCACGATACGAAGGATCGAAATCGGACAAGGAACAACCAACGAACAACCAACGAACACATTGGAAAATCATCTTGCCACTATTGATGCCACTCCCAACATTGGTGGTTAGCAAAGAGTGGAGAAGAAGAAGGGCAGGAAAACATAGGCCAATTGGATTACTTGGTTCTTTTTTCTTGCTTTCCTGATTACAGGAACAACACATTCCACATTTTTTCTTTTGATAGGATAGTATATTTTACATCCTGTGGGCTCTATGATCTACAATCATACATCAAAAATGAATGCTTAATTGCATATACTATGTAATTTGATTTTTTCTCCAACAAAAAAAAAATCATCAATAAATATTGGCATAAACTTAAAATATATTGATAACAAAAAAAATATTTTAATGTGAACAATGTAATTTATAGATAAAATGTATCAATATACATCTTATGTAAAATATTTTAATGTCAACTATGTATATATTATATATTGTTTAAAAGCATTATGTATTTAACAATTGAAAAAATAAGTTTTTATGATTGAGAGTGTGAAGTAGTTTCACTATTTTACATTTTGGTCATTTTTTAAAGGTATATTTTTTTTGTCAAATTTTCTCCAAATCCAACAAACATTTTTTGGACCTGCAAGTTTAAATTACGCACTCTATATAGCATTCAAAATACAATTTAAGCAATGCAAATTTACACATAGAGAGAACCATTACAGATTCTTCTGAATTTATCAAGGGCTAAGAGGTATGTAATTTTTTTTCAAAGCAATTATTTTTTTCAAATTTTTCATTTTAAAAGAAGCTTGCACGTAAAGGCATTTGATCCCTCTCACTGCATGCTAGATCCATGATTAAGATAGATCTATAATTGTAATAACAAAATCATGAAAAGAAAAATATTAAAATAGTGAAAAAAATTAAATGTTATTTTTTTAATAAATTTTAATTTAAAAATAAAAATATTTTACAGTATTATAAAAATAAAATTCAAAATGAATATTTTGATAGTATTAACAAATATTTATTACCTAAATAATAAAATTAATAATTAACCTCAAAAATTGAAATAAGAAAAAATGTTAGCCAATAGGGCGTATAATATATGGTGACACCATGTTCTATTAAGGAACTTTGTGGTGTAAATGTCATTGTTTTGAAACTTTGTGGGAAAAAATCCAGGGATGATAAGGGTTGGTTTTGTCTAGGCGGAGTGCAATCCTTGGGTGATTTTGACAGCTTAGATGTTCATTGATCACAGTTACTCAAGCCATAGATTAGGCGTGCCAGTAATCTAAAGAGTCATATAATCTATCCAAAACACAAAAATGAACAAATATATAAAATTTGGTATAAAAGATATGAAAAATATTGGAAATAAGCATACTTTATTATTAACTTATCACACTTTTAAATAATAATAATCTCGTTTATATATATATATATATGATAAGAAGAGCTTCGGTGAAAATCACATATAGGAAGACCTTTGTCGACGCGTTTCGAACCAACTAGTGTGGTTCATCGTCAGGACAAGTTGAAGACATAGATCCAGCTTAGCATGTTAAATAGTCTGGGCAGAGACTCCAACGGCTAACTCTGAAAAACGGCTAATTTTGTCTATAGGACCTAGGTCAAAATTATATTTGTTAATTAATATTATTTTATTATTATTTAATATTAATATTATTAATATATTGTTCTATTTATGGGAATAAGTAAAAATAGGTAAAAATAAATAAATAAATAAGGGACTAGTACCCAACGACAAATTATTTATTTATTCGAATTAATATACTAGCCTTAGGTTTCTATAATTAAATAATTTTATTGGTTCCAAAGTTATTATTATTATTTCATGTTATCTTTTATGGAAATAATTTAAGAATAATTGGTATAACATTAAGAATAATTGATTAATTAGATAAACAACTTACTCACCTTTTTAAAACTAACCCTTAAAATTATTAATCTTAATTTTCACCTTAACAAACTTATAACTTTAAGAATAATTAATTAATTAAATAAACAGCTTACTCACCTTGTTAAACTAACCATTAAAAATTATTAATCTTAATTTTCTCCTTAACTATCGAATATATATATTTACATATTTATGTATAATAATTACCGTTTCCTAACAACCTAACATTATTATTGTATTAAATTATATACATCTAATTAAATTAATAATTTAAAACTCACCATTAGTTTAATATATTCACTTACCTACTTTAAATTATTTCCATAAAAGATAACATGAAATAATAATAATAACTTTGGAACCAGTAAAATTATTTAATTATAGCAACCTAAGGCTAGTATATTAATTCGAATAAATAAATAATTTGTCGTGGGGTACTAGTCCCTTATTTATTTATTTATTTTTACCTATTTTTACTTATTCCCATAAATAGAACAATATATTAATAATATTAATATTAAAATAATAATAACAATAATATTAAATTAACAAATATAATTTTGACCTAGGTCCTATAGACAAAATTAGCCGTTTTTGAGAGTTACTCGTTGGAGTCTCTGCCCAGAGTATTTAACATGCTAAACTGGATCTATGTCTTCAACTTGTCCTGACGATGAACCACACTAGTTGGTTCGAAACACGTCGACAAAGGTCTTCCTATATGTGATTTTCGCCGAAGCTCTTCTTATAACTTTGATGGATCACAGAAGCCTCAATTCTACAATTGTTTCCCTGCACGGTATAGCCATTGCATCTAAAGTTCACCATTTTGAATGGTCACGATTGCAGGTCTCGAAGTTGAAGACAGATCTAGCTTTTTTGAAGAGATGCAGAGATTCCGTAGTTATCCCGATCTTCGCCCAGATCTGCCATCGCTTCCACACTCCTTCTAATCATGGAGTGTTCGTAAAAGCCAGTCTCGCGCTTTTGAGGTCTGAAACTAATAGGGTTAGGAGAGTGTTGGGTCCTCTCTCTGGACCTTTTGGGTTTGCACTTGGAACTTTCAAACTTGATCTCTCCCTCCCTGTGGGCCAGAATAGATGCATGCTCTGCATTAAAATTGTTGCGATTGGAGGAGATCAGGGGACAAAAGCAAGCTTCGAAGTTTCACATCTTAGCTCAGAAATATGCGAGGGTTGATTCGTTGAATAATGATGGTTCCCTGAGCCGAGTCTCGGTTTCTCAGAAATCGGCCCTCCGTTCTTGGGTCTCATCCATTCCGGGGATCAGTTCTGTCTCCTCCCCCCTTGTTAAACCAGAATTCTCTGGAGAACGCTTCGCTGTCCCTTCGTCTAGGCACGCCGGGTGCATCTGGAAGCCTGGCCCATCGTCGGTTGGCATAGATGACCTCCCAGGTGGATCTCGCTTGGTTAATTCCCCAGTTACTCCTCGTCTATCTGTAATCCAGCATTTTAACATGTTGAAACTACGTCGCTCAACGAATCAGGTTTCAAAAGCGGAGGGCGAGTGAGTTCTGAAGTTTGCGAGGTCATCAGGTGCTCAATCCCATTGTAATGACGAGGTTGAGGTAGCTGCTTCTCCCTCTCACAAAAGAAGTCAGTTTCTAAGCTGCGTGAGCAGATCTTAGATGCGAAGTTTCTTGGTAGATAGGGGTGTTGATGGTTATCGCTCGCGTACAAGTGGCCATGATGGAAGAGTGACTCGAAGGATTGGATTTGGTAGCAGCATCGTTGATGATTTCAAGCTGTATGGTAAACAGGAAGGCATGGCTTCAACCTCACCCTCATGCATCAGGTAGTTGTTGCGTGGCCGAATTATCCAGATCTGTGGTAAACCTGAGGTAGATGAATCGGTCTCGCCTTCTGGAGCGGTTTTGCCATCAAAAGGTAATGCTGCCGGCAGTGATGGAGTTGTCTCTAAGTCAGCAGATCTTGATCGGATTCCGTTGTCCAGGCAAGGGAAGCATATAGACAATTCAGAGCGCGCAATCGTGGACTGTCATTCGGTGCATGGGGTGAGCAGCGTTAATAAGGTAAGTCGTGATTTTAAGTTTGATCAAGCCGGCAATCTCCGATGCAGCGTTAATAGGATTTCGGGTAGTGAGAATAGGAGTTTGGGTAATAAGTTGAGTGATAGTAATATGCCAGATATAATTTCTATATATTCTAGGGTAGATTTCAATTTAAAAAGGAGCTGTAATAATAATTCCAGCCTTGATAAGAATAAAGTTATTACTAGTAATAATAACTTATTTATTAACAACAACGATAGTTGTGATATTAATAGCAGTAACAATAATAATGATAAAGTCTATGATATTAAAAATATTCTATGCAATTCAGATTTCAACAGTTTGGAGTGTAGTAATACTAATGTAGATAATAATATTTATAATGAGAGTATTTATAATAATAAGGACACTAATAATATTAACAATCTATACATTACTAAGAGAAAGAATGATGAGTTATATAGGAACAATAATAATATTAATAAAGGGATGAGTAATATGAATAATAAGGAGAGAATGATCACTAATAACATCATTAAGAAAAGCATTAATATTAATAATAAGCTTTGTAATAACAATAGCACTATTAGGGAGAACAATTGTTTGAAGAAAGATAATATTTTATGTGGTTCGAATACGAACATTTTTTATGACAATGTTGGTCCTATCATTAGTAAGGATCTCAAGAACCTCAGCGAAGATGTCTCTCTTCTCTCTTCTTCCCGAAATAGTAAAGTTGTTAACTTGTTGAGCTTTTCCTTCTCCTCCTCCATTTTTAGTCTTTTAAGCAAGAGCTTAAACTTTGCCCTTGCCCCAAAGAAAATCCCGGTAGATAACATTATTTGTGGCGTAGAGCATGGAATTAGGGATTTGCCGGATAATGTTAAGGACACTATTAGGCAGGACTATGTTGTCGTCCTTAGGAAGGCTAAACCCCCTCGGAGGAACCTCAACAAGGAGGAGTTCTATGCCCTAAGGTCCCCAAATTAGAATGAAGATATTGTTGTTCTTAAAGCGGACAAAGGACGGGCTACGGTCATCCTCAACAAAGAGGACTACTGCAAGAAGATGTTAGATCATCTTCATAATAGCGGCAGTTATAAAAAACTGATCAAGAACCCTCTGAAGAAAATCTCTAAGACCGTGGCTCTCGCCATCAAGTCTAGTAACTCAGTGGGTTCCCTGTCCCGCAAGCTCATTGAGAGCAATCCCATCGCTCCTAAAATCTATGGGGTGCCTAAGATTCATAAAGAAGGGGCCCCTCTAAGGCCTATCGTCAAAACCATTGGTGGTCCGACCTACCTTCTAGCCAAGTTTCTGGCTCTTAAGCTTAAGCCCTTGGTTGGCCGCACGGAGCTTAAGGATATTAAGCTTGACCCTGAGGACATTCTAGTCAGCTTTGATGTGGTCTCCCTATACACTTGCATCCCTATTAAGGAGGCCATGGAAGTGATCTATCGCCTAACAGATCCTAACACCGCGCATCTGGTTGAGGTATGTATCACTTCCACATTCTTCTGTTTCGAGGGTGAATTCTTTGAGCAGACCTGTGGTGTTGCCATGGGTTCCCCCCTCTCCCCGATTGTTGCGAATCTTTTTATGGAAAGTTTCGAAGCCAAGGCTCTTGCCTCAGCTCGTCTCGATCCTAAGCTTTGGAAAAGGTATGTAGATGACACCAATGTCATCTGGTCCCATGGCCATGAAGAGCTGGATCATTTTTTCAATCACCTCAGCGGTCAGTCCTCGGCTATTAAGTTCACCATGGAAAAAGAGGTCAATGGTAGCCTCCCTTTCTTATTACTAGGAAGAAGGACGGATCTCTCTCCCACTCGGTGTTCCGTAAGAAAACGCACACTGAGCAGTATCTTCATGCCGATTCCCATCATTTCCCGGCTAAGAAGATGGGTGTTCTTAATACCCTGGCTACTCGTGCCCTTAGAATCTCAGATAATGAGAGCTTGGATAAAGAGAGATCCCATCTCCTTGATGTCTTTGAGGAAAACATATATAGTAGGCACCTAGGTCGGAAGGCTTTCCTTAAAGCCTCTAGAAATGTGTTAATTAAGAAAGAACCTAGGGAGCGCCATCTAGGTGTCCATCTTCCCTATGTCCAAGGGACCGCGGACAAGATTGCTCGAATCCTTAGGAGGTTTGATATTCCCTCAACCTTCAGGCCCCTCAGAACCATTCGTAATTCCCTTCGGTCGGTGAAAGACCCTGTTAACCCTAAAGACATGAAGGGTGTTTATTTGATCCCTTGTTCATGTGGGACTCCCTATATTGGGGAAACAGGGCACGCCATCCAGCAGAGGATTTGCGAACATGTAGCTGACTTGAGGCATGGGAGAACAAAGTCTTCAGCCTTCGCAGAACATGTGGACAAGACCAAGCACCATGTCTGTATTGAGGAGGCCAAAGTTATTGCCAAAGTTGCTCAGTTCCATCATCGCAAATTGAGGGAAGCTATCAAAATTGAGTGAAGGCCCAACAATCTCAACAGAGATGATGGCTGGAAGGTAAGTAGATGTTGATCCCTGCCCTGTCTTAGCGCTTCCTCCCTCCCCCCCCCCCCCTTGTTTGTCTGAGTGCTTTCTTCTTTCTCCTTGGTGCCTTCCATTCCTCCTTGATCTTGTGGTTTTCTTGTGGATTGTCTCCCGTCCTTCGCCTCCTGTTTCTCCTTGTCATTTTTTCCTGATTGATGAATTTTTTCCTGAGTGTTCTTAGCAGGATAATCTTATCGATTATATAAATTGGAAATATTGTTATGATTCGTTAACTATTTCATATTATTATCTATATCCTCTTTTAATTGTTTGTATGATTACCCTTCTTGTATTATTATTCTTCTTTATTTTTAGATTTATGGATTCTTGAGTTTTAATTTAATTTTATTGGATAATTAGGTGGTATTGATCTATTTAAGGTATTGATAAAGCTTGTTTAATTAATACTTACCATTTATTCTTGGGTTTATTATCATTTTATTTATCTGATGGATTTTTAGATTTAGTTTAATTTTATTTTTTCTATGTTAATTTTATTTGCATTCTTATATATATATAT